>CM077303.1:157139342-157306842 GCA_039655065.1 Glossophaga mutica | reverse complement strand
GGGCTTCAGACGAACTCGGTGTCATTTTCTCCCTCTCTCTCTCAGTGCTATGAAACAGGGAAGTTTGCTAGGCTGTGGTATTCGCTTATTTGAGAAATGCTTTTGCCTTTTCTGTGGGTGACAAAAATGGCAGGGTAGAGTGGATTTACAGGATGAAGGGGATCTTGATATTTAAGACAGAGTAGGGAAATATGAAGGAAAACAATGGCTACTCACAGAAATGAGTTCGTCAAGTCAGCACTGTGTAACACTGTGCTGGGAGTATTTGAATTTGGGACCATCTGTTTAATTGGAATAGTGATAGTTCTTGGGCTCCTGGATCAAATATACTGTACTTTAGAATGCTAGGGGGAAATACTCCAATACAGTGTTTCTCAAAGCAACTGAAATAAGCATTTCCTGTACTTTGTTTCCTAAGGCAACTTTTATCTTCAAATATGTAACTGGCTTCTGTTTGATTCAAATTCTTCTTAGAGCATGTGTTGGTAAGAAGCTCCCCTCACCCCCACGCCACATCCACATCGATTCTGGTCCTCTGCAGAGGTGACTGTTTGCTCAGCAGGCCAGAGCACACTCAGTGTGGGTGTTCCCCTTTCATTCCAAATGCTGACTTGAACACAGGAACTCCTAGAACAAGCACCCAACTGAGAGAAGCTGTAGGAGAACGTCCCTGCAAGACGTTTTTACTTTTGCTTGCAAGAAAAACTCTTTATTTTTACTTTTTTTAATCCCCAACTACCACAAAGGCAAGGTGCTTACTCTGTACTACCCTCGTGTTGAGCGCATTTTCCATCCAGCCTAGAATCACCTGACAGCATTGTGAGGTAGGTTTCTAACTCCTGGATAGAAGCATCTGTGAAGCAGCAGTGATGTAGGGAGGTTAGCCACATGGTCAAAGTGGCCCGGGAAGCAAATGGAGACATCAGGACTCTAACCTGGGTCTGTTTGATGCCTCATCTTTCCTCTTGCCATACTGCAGTCTTGAATCCTTTTGCAATTTGAAGACTAGGTAGCCGACACATGCTCACACACACACAGAGCCTAATATCAAGAGGTAGTCTTAAAATAGAAGATTGCCTGATGTTAATCCTAAGGCACACCTGAAGTGACAGGTTGCCTAATTTGAAGAAAGTTGGGACAGTTACTTCAGCCCATTCTACCTTTGATTCTTAGTCATTGCCAATTTGCTTCACGGTGTTAAGATTTTCCTGTCAACTCAGCATTATTTTTAAAATGTCAGGCTCTCTTGGTAAGTTAACAATTCTGTTCTGAATACTTTAGTATGTACACATTCACTGGGTTGTAGTGGGAGGTTGGAAGGAGAGTCAAAGGGAAGATAGCTTGATACTGCAACCACCCTGCCATGGCCACCAAAATCCTGGCAAGGACCGGCTCAGCTGGGTACAGTCATTACTCGAGTTAGTGTCTTTATTTTGACTAGTCTTACTTCCCTTTCTCATTAAATGAGGTTACTCATATTCCTTTTTTCTGTTTTCATTCTTCAATATCCATAGAAATTCTAAGAGTAGGAAGAAGAGCCCATTCGATACTTTGATTTGGAATGTGCTCATTTAATTGACTTGGTAGAACTGGGTAGTAGATGGAGTTTTTCTTTGCTCTTCCACACTTGGCCTGGATGGATGTAGGGAATTTTCCCTGTACTGAGTTTCTTTTCTTCAGGGCCATGCTCTGCTGATTTGATAAAGTGACCTGTGATAAAGGAATCATGTGCAGACCCTCTAGGGTAAGAGCATATTTTCGTGTTGAAGGGGCTTTCCAGAGACTTTTCCATTGTGTACGTGCTTGGGAAGCTGGAGAGAAAGACATTTAGGGCAGAGTTGGTTTTTTTTTTTTTTTTTTTTGTCTCTGAAATGGTTCAATTCAACTACATCTCTCAAAAGATTGGTCTTTACATGCACAAATACAGTATTAACACATAGTATGACTTCCTTTAAGGTAGTCACTCTTTAAATGGCATTTGCATTGGTAAATTTCATTTTAATAGAAGGAGTCAAGAAATGTTCCCCCTGTATGTATTCACTGTACCTTAGAGCAGAGAATTTATGCTTAAGAATCTTCATAGAGGATTAGAAGTTGAAAAAAGATGAAGTGGACATCTTAAGGGTGTAAAGGCTGTAAAAACAAATGAAACAAGAAACACTGGAGCCTAGGAAACAAATACTCTTGGCTCATCCTCCTTTTCAATGGTTGTGAAAGATTCATAATGGTCATTTTTGTTTGGCCATTTATAAATATGAGTTACTTCTTGCTCAGACAAATGGGGTATATTTCTCTCCAATGATGGATTTAGCCATTTTCCACCACAGATAAGACTGGTATGACTAAGGACTAGGGGAAATTCAAGCAGGACTCCAGTTCCCTTCACTGTCATTCAAATGTACTTTTTAAGGTCAGATCTCCAAAAGATCTTGGACCTTAAAGTAAATAAGATCGCAGAAAGTCTTAGTAAATTGTTCTCTAGCAACTACCACTCTGCTTTACATTCACCTTTAATTATAACCTTAGTAGAAGAGCAGGAATTGTGAGCTTAGAATTTTTTTTGCATTTGCATCACAAAAATCTTAGGCTTTTAGGAATTTTCCATTTATTTATTTATTTGTTTGCTTGCTTGTTTGTTTGTTTGTTTGTTTGTTTATTTATTTATTTATTTATTCTACGTTCTGGTTAAGGTAGCTTCTGTCATACCCCCAGGGATCAAATTAACATTTATCTCTTGGAGTCTTGGAGGAAAAGAAGCCTCAATGTGGAAATAACATCTAAAGCACGAACTTGGCCAAAAACATTTTTATTTTTGGGACAGTTACTATATTCAGCAATTGCAAGGGACAACACAATTGTTCCAGTGAATGTACATCTGAAAGCAAAGAAAAGGGATGGAATAGGACCTGCCAGAACACCATCCTAAATATGAACCCCTCCTCCAAATTCAAACTGTTGGAGGTGCTAGGTGTTGCCCAGAGAAATACCTGTTTATCTGCTGCATAGGTTAAAAGAAGTCGTAGGTCAACCACTGCATGGATTTCTCATCATCATTAACTCTCAAAGAGATTGTTTTCTCTCATTCAAATCAAAGTACCTATCACTATTCCTTCTCTCATTCACTGAGCCTCCTAGATGGAGAATTTCAGATGCTGAGAAATTTTCCATGTGCCCCTCCTTCTCTCTGCAAGTTGTCTACTCTATTGGATGCCCTGTGGTCCCAGGACAGGCTCTGATGATGGGAATTAAGCAGCTGGCTGCTCCATCTAAGTACACTGCTGGCTGTGCATCACCTGTCTGCCCTTTTTGCTTGCAAAATGGAAATCTCTCTAAGCCCTAGCATCTTTGACATTGCTACATTGCTATAAAAAAAAAAAAACAGTTTTAGTGATAAGATGAACCAAGCAGAATGGAAGTATGGGATATGTGGCAGGGACATAGTTTTGACTTCGTATTTTAAAACTTTGCATTCAGCATACATATCTAAGTAAAGTTGTTCCTTCCCTGCTAAAAGGGAAGATTAATATCCAATAAATTACTTTCCAAGTCCATAGTCCTGAATTTTGGTTCTTAATGCACAGAATTGTGCTCCATCATGGAAAATCAATTCATCTTCCAATTCTATTTTTCTCTCTCTTTCTTTTATTGATCAATGAGTTTTTATTTTCACAAATGTTTCAAAGGTCCTTGCATATCATGAAAGTTTAAATATATTATTAATATTTGGATTTTTTTTTACCAAAGTCACAGAATTTTCTTCTCTGAATATTTAAAAGTAGAATAGGGTAAAGGATTATCATTTGAGAATTATTTTGATCCAATCCTTTCTGGAGGCAGTAGAATTAATTTGACCTTTAAATATGTGCTTAGACCTATGATTCTCTAAAAATATAATCGGAGTTAGGTAGGAGAGAGCAAAATTTCTGCTAAAATGGGACATAACACATACGGTAGGTACTTAATTAAGAGACACAATAATCTTAATTTAAAAAATTTTAACCAGATCAAAATTAGAGATAGTTTCTTTTCTGCTTCTCATATGTTCTTCTGCACTTAGAGTCCAGTAGTGAATATACTACAAGGTTGGATTACAGAATATGGATTATTTTCTAATTCAAATCTATTGTGTGATCCTAGGAGATATTTTAGTCTGTCTCATTTCTTTGTCTATAAAATGATAGAAAGGTTATTACTTTTTACGCTTTAAGGCAATATAATGTAGCAGAAAGAACTTGACTTGAAGTCAGGAATGCCTGAATTGGGGGTCATTTTTCATTTTCATGTTCATTTAATATTTGGCAAATTCCTTAAAACCTCAGAATTTTATTTTACTCACCTGTAAAATGAAATAATCATATTTCGATCTTGTTTTATTATGGGGAGTTAATGAGACCATATCTGTCATATAGTATATGCTCAGCAAATGTTAGTTTCCTTCATCTATTCTTGTTGCTCTTGGGTTGTTGCAACTGACAAGGGTTTATGATGCTACAATGATAATATTAACACTTCTTTTGGCACTTATTAGGTGTTAGGTCATCTGCTCAGCATTTGATATATCTTACTAGCTCATTCAATTCTCATAATGACCCCATGAAATAGATGATATTATTATCTCAGTTTTCCAGATAGAGGAACCAAGTACAGAGAAGTTAAATGAGGTCATAAAGCTAGGAAGTAGAGAAGCTATAGACTTGAACTCAGGCTTCTGGTTTCTGAGGTCCCCACTTTCAGTTACTATGCTCTATGACACAATTAGCAAGGCTGGCCTGTCTAAATAGGGGCCTGGCTGATGGTAACTGGAAAGCTCTCTGAAAAATCTTGTCCAGTGCCACCCAAACTGTTCGGAACACACATAGGATTCTTGGTAAAATATGTTTGGGCAACACAATTAAATCAATTGATTTGTTGTGAAGCTCTATTAGAATGTCTTAAGTAGGCATTTGGTATACTAATGCATATTGCAAATCTCCAAGAATGTGTGTGTGTGTGTGTGTGTGTGTGTGTGAAATACAACAATACTAAAAAATTAGTTGACCACATAAACCTTTTGAAGGAAAAACTTAATAACATCTCTGAGCTCCAAAGTTGAATATGTGGGAGTAAAATCCAACGGTCTCTTCTTATGGAGTGGGAAATTGATGTTCAGACACACGATGGAACTTGTTCAAATGGCAGAAGGTTGGTGGTAGAGTTGAGACAAGAATTGGGACTTCTGCCTCCAAATCTTGCACTCTTGCCTATGCTAACCCCAGGTAATAATGCCCTAGAGAAAGAATCACAATGCTGTTTTCTAATGATCCTGCCTAATTCATTTAGTACACTGAATAGAACTCATATGTGGCATCATGTTGCGATATTTTAGTTTGTTAATGAGGAGACAATGTTACTTTTAAGTGCATAATTAATATAGTCCACATGGTATTGTTTTCCTGTCTTTTTTGTGCTTCTGGGGCTTTGTGTAGAGTTCTTAAAAGCCAGACATCAGCCTTGGGGCTGGAGCTTGCTCGGTTACCTTGCTTTCAGGTGCTTGAAGATTGCATCTCTGAACTACTCTTCATAGAAGTAGGTCACGCAAGTATAACAGCTTTGAAACAAAATTCTAAAATCTTTGAAATATTTTTAGCCCTAGTAAAGATTTGAATATTATATTTGAGTAGTCTAACAAACACAGGGTGTAACATAACAATGAAAGGTGGATTCTGGGTAAGAAGTGGATTGATAAACGTGGGTGGGTCAAATCTGAATGATATGGATGGAATTATGGTAGTGCTCATAATTCTGCAAGTACAAATTTCTGAGTACCAAGAGACAAAGGGACTTGATTTGAGTCAGTGACCTGTTTGTCATTAAGGAAAAATACTTTTCAAGGGAAGATATAGTGAACTAATATTTCAGTGTACCTTAATTCTTTGTAATGGTAATGAATTTCAGTGGAGTCACACTTTGAATCTGCTGAGGAATCATTAGTGGCCAGGTGAAATTATGGTGACAAGAAACTTGAAGTTTATATGTTGGAGAATCCTGTGTTGTCATTCTAATTTTAAGTGTGTGTGGGGGGGTCAATGCATTAAAAATTGTCAATCAGTCAATCAATTAAACCTATGAAAATAGGACACATGAATGATCATGGTTTCTGGAGCAGAGAACCTGAATGGGCGATGAGGTTAATCCCCTGTCCCCATTCTTCTTCTGTAATCACAGTGGGTTTACAGATGTTTCCCTGCAGCTCCAGTGGGTGACTGGTTCTGCAACTGCCTGCAAGCAATGGCTGTGAGCAGCCTGCTCACAATGATATATTTGATATGCAAATGAAAGGCATAAAATGAAGCAGACTGATAAGACTCAAGACCAACTCCAAGTGAGGGTCACAGTGGGGGATAAACAATGATCGAATTCATGAATTAGACTCTGTTTTCCTTGCCTTTGCCAAAACTAAATATTTATTAATTAAACCCAGAAAGGCTAGTGTGCATTGATGAGCAAATTAGCACATCAAAACCTTGGATAAGAGTTCGTGAGAATCCAGGGCCAAGGGAGGAACTGGGAAAAGAAACAGACACTGGCATTCACAGTTTATTTTGGTATTAATCAGGTAATAGCCAAGTGATTTTCTAAATCCAGGGTAAAGGCTTTATGTAACAAAATTGCCACTAATCAGTTTAAAATAATTTTTAGCTTTATCCTTTTATTTGCAGAATCGACAACAGGAAATCTATAGAAAATAGTAATGGGAAGTTAGTAGTAATTGCCAACAGATTGTAACTACTCCAACTCACCGACTCTTACAAGAGTGTGTACAAATGCCAACAATTTGTACACGTGTGGTTAAATTGGTGAACCTGCTTTCTGTGGAGTTTCCCTTACTTTTATCTCTGAGGGATTGGTTCTGGATTTTCAGAGTTTGTTCTCCTGTTTCCCCCAATCTTCCAACTTTTAGTAAGGAGTTTCACAGCTCTATTTCCCCAAGCCAGCTCCCTGGTACGCACACAGTTGGGTGATAAAGGATTTAAGCAGGACTTACATTTTCATAGGGGACTGCACAATCCTCTCGCAGTCCTCACCCTTGGCAGCCATCACCTCATTTCTTCTGCTGCTGGCAGCCCCCTGGCTTCTCTCAACAGTCCTTGGATTTCAAATTATTTACTATTTCTTGCTGCTTATTTACAGCTCTTTCTATTTGCATTCTTGGTCACAAACATGGACAGTTAACAGTCAGGCCACCTCATTTTTTTTGACATTGATTTCTTTATTAGTAAAAGGAGCATTGAATTTGTCAGTCTTGATATTGGCTCAACATTTAGAATCATCTGAGGAAATTCTGATTTGATTGTCTTGGGGTGGGGCCCAGGCACTGGTATTTTTTTAAAAAGCTCCTAGAGGATTTTAATACACAGCTAGGGTCAAGTGCCACTGAATTTCTAGTCTTGCTACTCAAAGTGGAGCCAATGATTCTCCACCTCAAACCACATTTCTAAATACATTTATATATTTATGTAATGTTTAAAACACTGCCTGAATTACCAATAACATTATGCATTCATTTCTTGGTAACAATTCTAAATAATGCTTAATCCCAGATATTTTCATTATATAATTATTTGATCAAGTAACCATTATTTCCAAAAATATCACCTTTTGTGAAATTGTAAGATAAATTTATAGTTAATTTAAATTTTTTCCAGACTGCTTTTAGAAGTTCTTACTCTCCTTTTGTTTACTCATCTGTGCTACATAAATCTAGAAAAAAAAGAAAAAGGATTTGAGTGATTAAGGCCAATAATGAAATAGTAAAACAGAGAGAAATTTGTATTCTTATAAATCCTTAGGGAAAAAATAATAATTGAACATTAAAGTTCTCCAGTATGTGGAGATATAAAAAGTGTGCACTTATATGTAGGACTTTATTGTGGTTCTGGCAATTGAGGAGACAAACATAAAGCTTTGTATACATTTGGTAACTGCTAGACAGAGTAGGGGGACAAGACTGAGGTATTTTATAAATGCACTTTTATATCCTCTTTCCTGTACCAACTAGGATCCTCAATAACCAACAAGAAAGAGTATAAATGAGGATTGAAAACTTGGTTTCTTTTATTATTCTTAAAAAAAAAAAAAATCCTCACCTGAGGATATGTTTATCGATTTTAGTGAGAGGAAGGAAAAGAGAGATAAACATCAATGTGAGAGAGAAACACTGATTTTTTTTTTCCTATACACGCCCTGACTGGGGATCCAACTTAGCACCTCAGATTGAGTTCCGACCAGGGATGGAACCGGCAGGCTTTCGGTGCATGGGACGATGCTCCAACCAACTGAGCCACTCAGCCCGGGCTTTCTCCTTACTCCTGTCAGAGCTTACTATGACTGAAAGCCAGTATTTTCACTTTTTGATAACTCGCTGGCTAGATATTATAAATATAGGGAAGAAAAGAGGGTTATGACTCAAATAAACATCTCAGCCTTGCCAATCTTAATGAAATTTTACATGGGGTCTGGGACTAGCACTCAAATGAACATTTCTCATTATAGGGAGCTGTGGTCATCACTAAGAGAGAGGTTTCCAAAAAATTAAACCAAGAAGCTTTATAATTTGGGCCTGTGATAGGCAGAAAAATAACATCTCACCCCCCAAAAAGGATATATTCTCTTCCTAATTCCTGGAACATGTGAATATAGCCAAAGAATGACTATCACATTATATTGCAAAAGATGTTGATTAGATTAAGGATATTGAGAGGAGCTTATACTGGATTATCCAGGTGGGCCCTATTTGTAATCATGTGTTCCTTTTTGAGCAACGTAGGGGGAAGATGAGATACAGACTCACACAGAGAAGAAAGCAATGTAGAGATGAAGACAGAGATTGGAGTGATGTGGCCACAAGCCCGTGAATACCTGCAGACACCAGAAGCTGGAAGTGGCAAAGAATCAATTCTCTCCTAGTCCTAACAGGCAGCAGGATTTCCTGCCTTTGTCCTCCAGAGCTACAATAGAATAAATTTCTGGTATTTTTTTTTTTTTACCAATTACTTTCCACTACCATAAGACCAGCCAATGGTCTTAACACAGATCTTAATAACATCATCTCTATTGGGTGGATAGTAAGGTTGAGGCTCAATTAGATTAAGCAACTTTGGGTCTAGTTATAAGACTAAAGAGAGTCACGATTCAAGCAAATGTCCCAGGAAAGTGGGATAAAAGCACCACTTACTGAGATGGAGGATTCATTTTCCATTATTCTCTCAGTGTTCAGAAGATAATGCATTCTGGGCTTTACAGGTCAGTCATCAACTGCCCAGGTATATTAACTAGTCTCCTGGTTTATTAGCTTTCTAGCTGCTGTAACAGAGTACTGCACGCTGGGTGGCTTAAACAATGGAAATGTATCCATTCTCTCACAATTCTAAAGGCTGGAAGTCCAAAATCAGGGTGTCAGTAGGGTTGGCTTCTTCTGAGGATTGCAAAGGAAAGATTTCTTTCAGGCCCTTCTTGGCTTATAGATGGCTGTCTTCTCCCTGTGTCTCTCCACATTGACTTGCCTCCAAGCTTGTCTGCCCCTGTGTCTACATTTCCCCTTTTACAAGGATGTCAGTCTTTCGGACGGGTGCATTAGGACTCACCATAACATCCTCACTTTAACTCGATTACATTTATAAAGCCCCTATTTCCAAACAAGGTCACAATCGGAGGTGCCAGGGGTTAGGACTTTAAGATATCTTTTTTTTTCTTCTGAGAACGGAGGGACACAGTCTAATTATAACACCTGGTGACTGGAGAAGACTTAGAGGAACAGTCCCTGCTGATTTCTGTGATGCAGTGTCCATTAATCTCCCTATTGCTTGGCTGTCAGTGGAGCTAGAGATGGCCATCAAGCCCGCACTCATGACCAGGTAGACAGCTCGGACAGCTTACCCTCAAACGACACATTAATTGCCCCATGGCAGTCTTAGGTATTGTTTCTTTGATGATCTAAATAATTTTGAAGAAACATTGAAGACTGATGTTTTGGGGACTGTCTGCTGGATATTGGCACAGCAATATATACTCATATTTTGGGAGGAGGGTGGTGGGTATCAAGCTAGAAAATCTGCCTAGTCTAGGCTTCGTAGTCAATAAGAGTGAGGGGAAGACTGGCTAGAGCTATAGCGAAAGGAGTCTGTTTCAATTTTGTGAAAACTCCCCTTTTCCCCCAGGACTAGAAGAAAGTAAGAATGTAGCATTCTCAGTTGTACCCTCCTGGTAATTCAAATGTTTATTGTTCATTATGCAATATTTTTCTATACAGTGCCTTGAGGTCTTTAGAGGATTTCCAGTCTAAAGACTGACTGAATAATAATCGATTTAAAAAATGCAAAGCTAGTCTGGAATGGAAAAGGCATTGAAGCTAGAATGTGGCCAAGAAAAAACACAGGTAGGGAAAGAAGGCCTCATGGAGTGATGGAGTATGTGGTTACTTACTGCAACTTGAGGGCTTCAGTGATCAACAATATCACTCACTTTCATGGACCATGTTAGAATTCCCCAGTGTTAAAATACCCCATTAGAGATTCTTTTGGGTTAGATTTGGCATAGTGAAAACTCCATAAGCAGTAAAGAGTCAGACAGACTTGGGTTGGAATCCTGAAACTGGCATTTATTAGCTATGTGATCTTAGGGAATTTATTTAACCTCTAAAAAGGAACATTTTGGCTAACAGAAAAAGGATGTTGTGAGGATTAGATGAAACAATCTCTGTGAAAACACCTCGAATAGTGTCTATCACACAGCAGGATATTTGCGTATCTGTATATCTTCTCCACTCCCCACCAAGAGGTGGTCAGTAGATTCCAGAATGTTTTAAACTACAAACCTTCTGGAGGGAATGATATATAAAGACACAGATATATTAGTCTTTGTCTCAAATAATCCTGAATTGTTAAGTTGTTTTCCTTCTGAGTGGAAAGGGCTGGAACAATATGAAAATATCAGAGGGTGAAGTTGGGGCAGGGGTGAAAAGTGAGGAGGAGAATCTTTTTGCTATTAGAAAGTAGGACTTATCTAGGTAAAAAGACAAGGAAAGGATCTTGGGACCTGGAGAAGAGCTACTTTTACGTGTATTTTTGGAGGGAACAGAATGGTGTTATTGTTTCAAATCCTATATGTCATTTTTAAGCAAGTTGTTGCCTTAATTTTTTAAATAAAGTACAGACAAAAATTGAAATTATGAATTTTACCAGACCTGACAATTTTAGTACACAAGAAATTAAGATTATTCTCATTTAGCTTCAGTCAAATCAAACTTGACTAAAAATAAAGTGATCTAATTTGTGACTGATTTAAATAAATGTTCAAAATGCCTAGTAGATATCTAGAAGTTTAAGACCTAGAAACTTGAAGATTATGTGGTAGTCTATATAGACTGCTATAACACGAATATCATATATTAAGTGGCTTAAACAACAAGGATTTATTTCTTACCTCCAGAACTGTGAGAAAAAAAAATGGAAGTCCAGGATCAAGTTGCTGTCAGAATCTGTGTCTGTTATGGACCCACTTCCTGGTCTATAGATAGCTGTCTTCTGGTTGTGTCCGTACATGGCAGATGTTTGGGAGGGAGCTCTCCTAAATCTCTTTTATAAGGGCACTAAGCACCTCTGAACCATCACACTCTGGGTTAGGATTTCAACATATGAAGTTTGGGGCAATACAAACATTCATTGCAAAACAGATAGCACATTGGCAAGTTGGATCACCTTGATCTTATCTTATTCATCCACAGTTGTAAAAGCTTAGTGACGGACTGCTCTATATCAATAATGTTAATGTATATACTAGCTTTTCTATTCTGAAGGCCATGATACTTGTCTAAATAACAAAAAAGTAAGCCTTAATCAAGGGTTTTGTGGTGCAGAAATATAATTTTTGAGCCCTATTCCTTAACTTTAAACATAACAGACATGTGTAAATATGGCCTTCTCAAAGTCTGGATCTTTTACATAAATAATCCATTTGTCTAGATAACAGAAAATGTAAAACCTTATTCTGGGGCAGCACCACAATCCGTATTTAAGAATCAACAGAGACTGATGGTGTAGAGGTGACTAGTGAGTGATCATGTTCCACATTTAGGACGCTTGGGGAATGTCCACTTTCAGTTTGACCATGAACCCTGTTGGACAGTGGGAGGCAGCATGCTGTGCCAAGGGAAGCCTGAGCTGAGATGTGGCCTCAGTTGGAGATGACCGGGCGCTAAGCCCGCTCAGCAGAGTATACAGTAATCAATGTGGCCCTCTGTTCTGCAAGCAAAAGAAAACGCACATTCTTAAGATGAGCGGGAAAATGACGTTTCCTCCACTTTACAGCCAGAGGAGGAAATGGGATTGAGGTCAAGTTCTCTAATGACATCATGATGGTAACTCCTTTCCAAATCATCTCAGTGAGTTTCTACTCAGCTTTCTTCTTCATGCCTCGAGATGCAATTTGAATAGGATATTTGATATGTTGCTTTTCTGAGGCACTAAGACGTGCAGATGATTCTTTTTTGGCCATAGGTGATGGGCTCCTAGGTGTTACATTTCATCATCACATTTCATTTCAGGTATTTAACCAGGATGGGCTCTGTGAAAGGTATTAATTACCTAAGGGGAATTTCCTAAAACCCTTCTAGATTCTTTAATTCCTGTGTTGGGCAGGAATGAATTTATTTACCTAGGAATGCTAAATATAGCAAGTTAGTATTAAGTGACAGACATCAGAAGCAGGTTACCTTGAGATTACCAGGTATTTATTATCATAGGATAAATGATGAGAGAAACTTGAAGAAATGTCTCAGGGAAGATCTCTACATGTAGATCTCGTAAGACTGCTCTGCACAGCTCAGCCCCCAGTGTTCCAAATTTTTTTTCAGGGCAGAGTTTTAGGCAAAGATGTTCTTCTGTTGACTTAGAATCTCCAAATTTTCTTTTCTAGACTATTTCCTGTATGTGGGCCTAAGGATCATCCCCTTCTTTTTCTGTTTTTCTACCCATATTTAAACACTTGACAGAAGAGTTAGGGGTAATTGAATGCCACTATTTTAAATACAGTCTGTCCAAGGGATATTTTGCATTTTAGCAGGAAATCAAGTCTTAAGCCAAAGAAATGAAATTTTAATGACATAATTTCAGGAATTAACAAATGAACTGGAAGGTACGTTTGGGCAGTTGGGGCAGCTGGCTAAAAATTGCAGTGGTTCACAGTGGCAGTGACTATAGGGCCATTATTTTCTAGCTCAGATTTCTTTCAAAGTTCAATCTCATTTTTTCTCTGAGAGAGTCTGAAAGTCCAGGAAATCTCAATTTAAAAAATTATAATCAAATGAATTTAATTACAAAGTTTTATAATAAAACTACACTTAAGAGACAAAAGTCCTCTGTCAGATTATATTTTCCAACTAGGGAGTCAGAAAATACAGTTATCAAGATTAATGTTTTTCTAATTATTTGCAAATTTATCTTGATGGTAGATTGAAGCTACTGACAGGTTATATCATGAAGGCCTGGTGCCAATTTTTCTAAGAAGTCCATAAATTTTAGTTTGAAATTCATATACTTGTTAAATGGAGACATTCTTTTCAGTGGAAGTTAAGTATGTTCCAGTCCATGTTTTTCATTCAGAGTCTGTCAGGATCCATTTGCCAATGGAAACAGATACTTTTGGAAGCCTTTTGCAAATATTAGTGTCACGGTTCACTTTAAGTGCACTCTTCTCTTTGCTCACACCCTTTGTATTTGTGATGGACACACATGGTGGAAATGTAAGGAAAAAAGTCAGTAAAAAGGAAAAAGCATTACAAGACTCATATTGTTCCTAAATCCAGCCATTTATTTATTTATTTTTAAATATTTAATTAATTTATTTTTAGACAGGGGGAAGGGAGGAAGAAAGGGAGGGGGAGAAACATTAATGTTTGGTTGCCTCTCTCATGCCCCACACCAGGGAATCTGGACTGCAACCCAGGCATGTGCCCTGGCTGGGAATTGAACCAGCGACCCTTTGGTTCACAGGTCAGCACTCAATGCACTGAGGTACACTGGCCAGGGCAGGCATTCTATTTTTAATCCTCACCCAAGGATATGTTTATTGATTTCGAGAGCAAGAGACAGGAGGAGAGAGAGAGATGTGAGAGAGAAACATCAACCAGTTGCCTCCCGTACATGCCCTGACTATGGGTCAAACTTGTAACCTAGGTCTGTACTCTGACTGGGAGCCAAACCCACAACCTTTTGGTATATGGGATGACACTTCAACCAGCAGGCCACATGACCAGGGCCAGCAGTTTATTGATTAGATATCTCAGTAGTGTACAAGTGTGACTTCGGATTTTATGTAATAATCATTGACTGAAGACCTACTATGTGTCTAGCATTCAAGCCAAATCCTGGGGATAAAGAAACAGAACAAAACAAAAACATCTCTGCCCTCAAACTTATAGTTCAGTGGAGGAGAGAAGCAAATAAATAATAAGCATAATAATGTGACCAATATGACTGTTGGTACAAGAATCCAGGGGAGAGAAACTAACTCTTTCCTGGTCTGGGGTCAGAGATAGTTCTCATTGTACCTCTGAGAGTCACCTTCTCTACAAGGCAGTAAGCTTCATTGAGGGCCAAGACATGTCTTTTCATTTCTGGCACATTTTGGGTACTCAAATCACATCAATTAACTGAATGGCTAAATGAAAATTGGATGACTAAGTAAATAAATAAATGTCTGGCACAGGGGTTACAGTGGTGAGAAAAACCGATGCAGCCTCTGTGCTCATGGACTTTAATGGGTGACCAACATTTAATAGACAAATAATTGATGAACATGCTCATATGCCCTCTGAAAAAAAGTATATGATAGTATGAAAAAGGGTAATGGGAAGAGTGATTTAGCTGGGGTTCCAAAATGGCATCTCCGACTTAAGTCCCTAAATTATTCTGTGTGCATTCATTCCTTAAAAAGAATGCTGGTTGTCTGGTGTCAGGCTGGCTAACAGATTGCCGCCTCTGCAGTGTTGTCACGTCCACCTCAATAGGCCTCTCAAACGGCGAGAAGTCAAAGTCTTTAAAAGGGTACGGAGCAAGGAATTCAGCAAGCTTACATGATAGAATGCATACATTGTTCTTCTGCTCACTTGCTGTTATGGGCTAAATCGTGTGCCCTCACATTCATATCTTGAAGTTCTAACCTCAAGTACCTCGGAATGTGACTGTATTTGGAGATTGGACCTCTAACGAGGTAATTAAGGTAAAATGAGGTCATGAGGGTGGGCTCTAATCCAGTGTGGCTAGTACTTTCAAGAAGAGATGAGGACACAGAAGACACGCAGACAAGGGATGACTGTGGGAGGACACAACAAGAAGATGGCCATCTGCAAGCCGAGGAGAGAGGCCTCAGAATGAAACCAGCCTTACCACACCTTGACCTAGGATTTCTTGGTTTCAGAACTGTGAAAAACTAAGCTTTTGTTGTTTAAGACACCCTGTCTATGGCACTTAGTTATGATAGCCCTAGTAAATGAATATACTTGCTAATAAAATGTACTTAATACATAATCATGTATGGCAGATTTTGGCCTCAGATTTACTTTCATTTCAGTTTAGTAGTGAGGTTCTGGG
Organism: Glossophaga mutica; assembly: GCA_039655065.1. Lineage (NCBI taxonomy): Eukaryota > Metazoa > Chordata > Mammalia > Chiroptera > Phyllostomidae > Glossophaga > Glossophaga mutica. The sequence continues at coordinate 157,291,216 of CM077303.1, read as the reverse complement.
TGGTAGCCAAACTTATCCATCTCAAAGTTTTTTTTTTTTTAACCAGATTTTGCTATTTACCACATAAAATTTAAAAGTAGTACACCAAAAGCATATTTAGATCAGTTCACAACAATGATAATAGAAGAATAATGGTTCAATGTGAGCTTGGAGCAGCCAGCAGGCATCAGATCACAAGGGCCATGTTGAAAATATAATTTTTTTCCAAATGGAAGCCTGTTCTAGCATTCTGATGAAGGAAGCGACATCATGCAATTTACACTTTATAAGACTCCTCTGTTTGCTGCATGGAGAATAATTTAGATATGGTCAAGGATGAAGGCAATTATGAAGCTATTGCAATAGATCAAGAAGAAGAAGGTGAGAGAATGAGAAGTTTGGTGTAGGGTGGTAAGTGTGGAGATGAGGACCAAATTAGAAATATGTTTTGGGCCCTGGCTGGTGTAGCTCAGTGGATTGAGCGCGGGCCTGTGAACCAGAGGATCGAGGTTCGATTCCCAGTCAGGGCACATGCCTGGGTTGCGGGCCAGTTCCTGGCAGGGGACACACGAGAGGCAACCGTACATTGATATTTCTCTCCCTCTCCTTCTCTCCTACCCTTCCCCTCTAAAAAGATAAATAAATAATAAATTAAAAAAAAGAAATATGTTTTGGAAGCAGAATTGACAGAAGTTGGTAGTGAATTGGATGAGGAAGTTAAAAAGAAGTAGATGCCAGGGAAGACATCCAGGTTTCTGGCACAAGGAAATAGATGGGTGGAATTGCTGTTTACTTAGATGAAGAAGACAGGCAGATGGGCATGAAGAACAAGTGTTCAGATTTGGACTTCTGAAGGTCTAAATAGCTATGAGACATCCAAATGGAACTGCCAAACATGTGTTCGGATGTGTGAATATGAACCTCCCAAAGAGAAGATGTCAATTTAGAGAAAGCTTTAGATTTTATTTGGAGAGGTAGTGGCTAGTTGACATTTTTTTTGGCTGCCTGGTCCCTAAACTATCTTCTTATGTTTGTGGAATTCCACTCTTTATGAACTTGGTTGGGGACGGTATATCTCATGTGACAGGTGTAATAAACATTGTATTCTGGCTTTGCAGCCTCTCTTGCAAGTAGGCAAAGTGTATAGTGTAGATTTACCAACCAGTTGCGCTCACCACTGTGTTTAGATTCAGGAGCTAGCTGAGAATGGTGAGGTTATTTGTGGTATTTTATTGGTGGCAACAAAATTGCATTCCACCTTTTGTGTGCACCAGGGTTGGCAGTAATGTGGTTATAGCCATGTTGAGTTCCTGGAGCAGCAGATGTGGTACCAGTCAGAGTGTCCAGTGCTTGGCTTCCTACAAGAGGTCATCTGCCTTTAAGGATCAGCCAGTCCTTTGGGATGATTCTGGGTAATTTGTTTTAGCTACATAGTTCTGAGCCTCCCACTATTTCTTTGACTTACTTGTAACACTTAATTTGAATTATTTGCTATTCATATAGCTCTGGTTACTGTGCCTTGAAGAACCCTAACTAATTAAGAGGAGGAGACATTGTCAGGCCCTGAAAAGAAGTAACTAGAAAAAGAAGAGGGATACCATGAAAGCAGAAATCACAGAAACCAAATAGAAAGAGTGAGGGGACAAAAGTGTGAAATGCCACTGAGAAGCGATGTAAAATGAAGACTGTTGTCCATTGGGATTTACTAACTTGAAGACAATTTGTGACCTTAGTAAGAAAAGTTTTAGTTAAGCAGTAGCTGTGGAAGATGAACAAGTTAAGAATGTTTATAGGGACAACCATTTTGAGAAAAGAAAGGAGTGAGGGTCATGGCCTGAGAAGCAGATGAGGCCAGTTTTTTTTTTTTTTTTTTTTTTTTTTTTTAAATCAGGAGTGAAATATATGAGAATATTTTTACACATGGCACATAGCAATACTCAACAAACACTGGTGAGTGAATGAATGGATGAGTGAATGAGCTGAGTATTGAAGGATAAGTAGGAATTAGATGGGAGAATGAGACTAGGAAAGGCTTTCTCAGGAAAGAGCACACAAGAGTAAAGTCACAGAGGCGTGATAGGATGCGGTAGTTCCATCCACCAGAGCTGCTCACTTACTTATTTTTTCTTAATGTTGCATATATATTTGGTGCCCTAAATGTGTTGATTATAAACCTAACAGATACATGTTTGTAATACATAAATGATAATGTAATTTTAATATTTTCATGGTAAACTTACTGAGGTTGGCACCCAGAAAGGACATGATTTCATTGAGATCACATGGGAGAGCAGGATTCAAATTTAGGCTTCTGTCCCGTCAAATGCTGTATTTTCTTAAAGCTATTGCACAAAATCCATACAGGTCAATACAGCCTACTACACATCATGAGATTGACAACTATACTGACTGCCCCCTAGAAACATAAACAGTGTGGTGGGCTTTATACTCTCTCCAAATCAGATCATGTAATGTGGAATCTGCCAATAGAACCTACTAGCATTCTTGGGAAAATACATGTATAAGTATGAAAATATTTTCCTCTATTTTGTCTACTTCATTCTCTTTTGAAAGGCCTATAAAGACCTGATTGCCTCACTTCAGCCCAAAACTACCCAGTGAGAAAGCTCTTTTTTTTGAGACCCATCAATCTGTTGTGAGCCTTTAGCCAAAGGCATCATCTCATTTGCCCAGCTCCAGTGGCAATGTCTCAGAAAAGTCTGACTTTCCAGAAATATCTTGCCTGATTCCCAGTGTGAAGGGTTTTACAGCTCCCTAACAAACTGCTGAACCTGTTTCTAAAGTCGACTTGGTCTGCCTACTAAGGATCCTTTGGGATAATGTAGGGACAGCCACCCTGAGTGTGTGCAGTGGTTGCCATTCCAAATGAAAAAACTAGTTTGTCTGTGTTTTAATTATCTCTTCTTACAAGATCTACCAAGCTCCACATGGCTTGCTCTGCATGGCTTGAAAGAATTTAATTCTTTTTAAAAAGGGCCCTGATTTTGTTGTTACTTGCTGGAATGAAATGAGACCCACTATGCCAGCACATGGAGGGTGAGCTCTTCTTATTCTTGTGAAGAAACTGCTATTAAGACTAAGGACATAAACACGTAGAAGCACGATGCTTCGAAAAAATTTTTATTACATGGAGGGTCTCCCTCATTGCAATGGGCCATACAAGGGCAACTTCTAAGCAATGAGTACCCTGCCTTGCTGTGGCAAACACCAGAACTCTGTAGGCTAACTGAAGTGGAATTAAATGAACAGGGAACTTGAGTGCCATTTTAGTGCTCTGAGAAGGCCACATAGAAACAACAGAAGATATTTTCAACAACATGAAAGATCAGCTCTGGAAATAGTTTGAGACCACCTGATCTAGCTGTTCTACAGGTACAAGGGAAGGGATGGAGCAAAAGTAGTTAAATGGCCGAGTTGCTCAGCTAACAGTAGCGTGAGACTTTATTAAAAGAACACACCATTCTCTTCAAAAAGGTATTACTAGTCTATTGTAGAAAAACCATTCAGTATAGATAAGCAATACATGAAGTTTCTTCAAACACTCATATCATCTAAATACCTAGAAGAAAGATCTTAGTGTCAAACAGTTTCTCCTTTTGTCTCACCTCCTTTTATCTCTTCTCACTCCATCTGAGCATTGTTGGCATGGACGAAAGTGAAAGCTGACTCTGATACTCATTCGCAATCTGGATATGATGTTTGCTGCAGAGGAGAGGTAAAGAGAGAGTCTAGACTCTTGAAGAGCTATACAACCTCACATATTTTTACTTAACATGTTCTCTGTGTCACCCACCATTCTGGAGCTTTTAAGATATAAAAATGAATGAGAATTTGTACCTTCTTGCCTTCAAGGTACTTACAATCTGGTTGGCTACATTGTCAAAGCATGGTATAGTTTAAAAAGACAATACTAAGTTCTTTTGAGATATTTTTCATATTTGAGAAACAGGAGATGGAGAGATGAGACAGAAAGTTAACCTTTCTTTTAGTTTTAAATTCTACAAAGTAAAGGTTTGAGTGGCATTTAAAAGTCAGAAAAAAGAGCTAACATGGTTCTTGGCTATTTCTCTGAATCACACACATATTTCTTACATAATTCTTTTATGCATCACCCCACTGCAGATGTCAAGATATAGATAGTCATTTCTTTACTGTAACAGATTTTTCTGCATAGAGGACATGTGTTTGCAGGTTACTTATTACTGATAAAGAAGTAGTTGATATGTTCATTAATTTCTTTATTTTTCCATTCACCAAATATTTATTAATGTCTTCAATGTTTTAGGTGCTAGGTGTTTACAGGAAACAAAGCAGCAAAGCCCTAACCTCATGGAACTTTTATGATCAATTCTCTACATGGTGTAGAATACTGGAAAAATAATTAAATCTTCTAATTATAGAAGCATGCGGTTGTCTAGGCAATGCTAAGAGTGCTGTTTGGCACCCTTCTTAAAAATACCTTCTCATTGTACCTGTAGAGGTACCTTAAATTCCACCAGCTTTGTTCCTTTAAAAAATACAAAACTCTTTGAGACAGACAACCATTGAAGACTTAGTGGCTGCCAGTAAACAAGGAAAACCCAGTAGATCCTTTCTAAACTTATAGGCGACACTCAATCAAGTGGGTAGCAGGTGAGTTCTGACTGGGGTATGGTGTCAGGTGGCAAGGAAGGTGGAAGGAGAAAGTCTCAGGGCCAGAGCCATGATTTGGGGCTGACGGGCTTAGGGGACAGTGTGAGGAGGGGCAGACAGAGGGCATGGAGCAGCAGAGGAGGGCAGTGAAATGGGAGGAGCAGGGCACCAAAGATGAGCTCATCCATTCACCGCTCTGTTTCGGGTCGACCTTGATTGTTCCCCATAACTTTCTGTCAGTCCTCTAAACCATCGTTTGTCTAGATGGCAGGGGCATTTGCTTCAAACACTCAGAAGAAACCACAGCTGGCTAGGTCACCTGAAGTTACAGCTGAAAGAATAATGTAACAGACCTATCGCTGCAGGTGACAAAATAGCTTCTGCCTTGTTCTCACAATAACTGTTAAAATACTGACTCATTTTGCAATTTCCCGTAATGATCACCTGTAGACTTTTCTGCTCTAATTATATAATTATCATCTCACCGTTGCATTTTTGCCTTGACTGTGGGATACAGTCTCGGGGATAAAAAGTCCATGGATATAATTTTCTATCCTAGGAAAGGTCAACTGCATGCAGCTTTTAAAAATTTGAATAAACGAAACATAGCTCCTCAAGTGACTATCCCACGTCCCAAAATTGAAGCTTGGGAATTATTATTTTTTTCCAACAGGCTGCGCACACACCTCTGGAAGCACAGGCTTATAATTGAAATGTTGACACGACCTTAAAGTATCGCAGCATGAGTGGTGTTGTTCTAATAAATCTCGTCCCTAATCCTTGGAGAGAACTTAAGGCAGAGATTCACTTTCTGTATCAGGTTTCATTTTACTGAAAGGCTTCTGAAGATAAAGCTCATAAACTACGGAGGGACAGATACAATGTGGGCTAAAGGGTTAAAGGGCTGGAGAAAGCTCTGTAATTCTCAGAAATGGGAAACAGATGTTGTTTGACATTTCGAAGCACAGTTTCCTTCTCCTTTGCGCACTTTTCTGCTATCATGGTTTTCAAAGCAGAGATATATTACTGTAAATGAGAATGGCTTTGCAATGAGTTTCCTGCTTAGAGAACAGAGAGACCTAATATTAAGACTAATTTTTATTTAATATAGTGTCTTTTCACATAACAAAATCACAAATTGTGTTCGGGAACCGAATGGCGTTGGTACAATTTATCACGAAACCTCAGAAATTAAATAACACCTCATGAAAATGAGTAAATATAATTGGAAAGAAACACCGCCTGAGCCTGAAACTCTCCTACATATTAATTTTTGCTGCTAGGGAACTGCCCTGACTTGCACTGACTGCTGGTGACTTCTGTACAGATAAACACCTGCAGCTTCAGCTTTGCAGGTGCAAGTCAGACTAGGGACTTGGTATTATACAGAAAGCGGTGAGAAGAATAATGGTGACAGTAAATGTTTAGGGCAGGGCACAGAACGTACTGGGAGGGAAGACTGCAAACTGTTTCTGGAAACCTGGGCAGATAAAGCCCCAGGTGACCAATGGCCTCCTCCAAGTGGCAGCTGTGAGCATGGCCTTGTTACAAGAGTGAGTGGGTGTGGGGAGGGGCCAGCCAGATTGGGGACAGCCACTGAACAAGCAGAAAGAGCTCCTACTGGAGTTTTTCAAGCCATGGAAGGCAAACCTTTGCTGTGTATTCAATTAGCATTTTCGCTACCAGTTGTGATATCTATTCCAGCTTACTGATACACAGAGCAGGACTGACTGCTATGTTGGCTCTTTCTGTGGGCTGTTTCCAGAGAGTGTCAGATCAGAGGGAAAATGAATAAGATGAAGTGAACTGTGTGAAGCATTGGCAACTTGAACTGAAAGTTTTCCCATGGCTACAGGATACCATATTTATACTAAAGTTGTAAATTTTCTGTGTTTTATAAAGTCCAGGGTGTAGAACTATGTTTCCTGTACAACATTTAGTATTTAGGGAACTGAAATTATAAAAGGGACAATATTGTCACCTCCTTCCTGCAGAATTCCTGAAAGCCCCAGCCCTCCACAGCTTGTCCTTCCTGGATTGTGGCCTTTCAGGGGTGTCCAACCTTTTGGCATCTCTGGGCCACACTGGAAGAAGAAGAGTTGTCTTGGGCCACACACTAAATACACTGTGACATATAATCACACACACAAAAATCTCATACTGTTTTAAGTAAATTTATGGTTTTGTGTTGGGCCGCACTCATAGCCATCCTGGGCTGCGTGTGGCCCACGGGCCGAGGATTGGATATTCAATGATGAAAATATTATCAAAATCAAGCATAAAAACAAAACAAAACAAAAAGAGTAAAACATACTGAGTAAAGAAGTAAAAAAAAAAAAAACAAACCCAAAATGCTAATGACAGAAAGTAAATATTAGAAATTGATCTTAGAGAAGTTGATCTGGATATATTAGCAACAGACAATCAGAGTTTAAATGTTGTAGGCACACATATGCCAATAGTTAGGCATATTAATTCTGACATCATTTTTACTCTTCTTATCATTGTTTAATCAGAAGTGATCAAATTCCCTTGGAAGTGGAGGGCTAACACCTGATATAGCTTTGTTTTGTTGTGGAGTCTTCTTGAAAACTCCCTTTTTTGGTTCTCCTCTATTATTATACCATAATTTTTGGCATTTGGCCCTACTTTTTTCTAGATCTTTCTTCCATGCTGCTTTGCTGCATACACAGTGAATTCTAGACCCTGGTGTGTGTTTGATATTCTGTTTGTTCTTCAAGAACAGTGTCTTAGTGGGACACTGAATAGGACTGTGTCATCCTTCTCAGCCTTCCCCTTTCTCTGATTGTGCTTAGACACCTGCATACTGAGGTTTTTTGATAGTCACCCTGAGTTCATCTATTTAAAAAATTACTGTAAAATTCAGAAATCCTTATGATAAAAAGCTACCATATAGGACAGTAACATGCATAAAATAAAAAGTAAAATTCACCTCGCACAGCCAGCCAAAATTCCACTTCCCAAGGGCATTAAATTTCTGTCAAACTACATTTATGATGGAATCCAAATTTAAACTAGTGTATGTAATACATATGACAACATGTCTGTACAGAAATAATTTTTAATATATTTTTACATTTATTTCACTGAAATGACAATGTGTCACTACTAGTTTCCCAATGCAACAACAATCTCTGGGTTTCTCTTTTTTTATAATATTTTAATTCCTTTTAATCCACATCCCTCCCCACTTGTGTGTTTCCAGCCTCTGCTATGCTTAGCTTATGGCAACTATCTTAGAGGCAACATGGAAGAATTTTGTTGTGTGATCTCCTTTACCTTTCCCAGTGCCTTGTATGTATAATAATGCATACAAGATACAAATGCAAAATGTTATGCCTTGATGCTAATGATATTTGCGATAAAATGAATCCTTAGTAAATATGGAAAAATACCATCCATACGAGGCTCCCATTTAAGCCAAACACACTATGGAAACCTATGGCTTATGAAGGCAAGCAGCATGTACAAAATATTTAGAGGCACAGCACTGCCGTTTCCCAAGGGCAACATGTCGCTTCTTGGACCCACTGTCAGAAGCTAATGTGCAGTGGCCACACTGTGCTCTGGGGACCAGAGCAGGGCCAATAGCATAGCAATTATATTACAATTTTCTCTAGAAAGAAAACAAAAACCTCTGTCTTCACAGCTTAAAAAAACCTATATCCTACCGAGAGCCTTGCAGATGAGGATCTGAACACTGCTAACAAAATGATTTGTGTCATGGCCTGTCTTCATGCCTTGTCATCAGAGTTCTGTCAGTGCCAGCATTTTGGTTTCTACAAGCTGGTAATGCTTCCTTGGGCGTTCTTGTGGGCTAATGAAAATGATGTAACATGGGAGATCTTACTCTCAAGCACATCTGGAGAAGGCAGGGGAGCAACTAGGTCTACTAGACCCGGAAGAGAATCCAAGGGCTTATACCTGCAATAAGGGCCAAGAAAAACTGTAATAAAGACTATACATTAGTATTATTATTACTTCTTAATTAAGGCTGTGTGGACTATTGCCAACGCCTTATGTGTCTGTGTCAAAATTTTGTTAGTATTCCCTCCTCCCCACCAAGATGTGATTGAATGATAAGTTTTATTCTAACTTGAGAATTGGGCATTCTTGGGGAAAATATACCCCTGATCATCTGCCTCCAGTCAACTTAATACTTGTTGCAACTATGGATGTGGAAATCACACAGTGATGCTGTGGGAGGACTCCTGAAATGTGAGAATCAGGAGACTAGAGTTCAAGTTCCATAGTCAACCAGCTGCATGAACCTGGTCAAGTGAATTCATCTCTCTGGGTCTGGGCCCAAAAATGTGAGAGGTGAGTTAGATGAACTATAAGATTTTTGCCAACCCTAAGAGTTTTGATTATTATATTCCTTTAATGTGAAACTTGCTCAGTACTTCCCAGCTCCTACTGGCAATTACTGGTATACTTGCAAGGGAAAACCGTCCATCAGAGCAAGTATTATGGAATAGCTCTTTGCTCTGCAGTGACTTGTCTCAATGAACATTGCACAATAATCAGTTAGGATTTTAGTGCCTTTTATCACTAGGATACCTCTTGTTTCAGAAGATGTTTTGCCCCAGAGAGGCTTCATGGCTTAGTCCAGTGGTGTCAAACTCATTTTCACCAGGGGCTACGTTAGCCTCGCAGTTGCCTTCAAAGGGCCGAATGTAATTTTAGGACTATGTAACTACTCCTTAACAGTTAAGTGAGAGCTTGGCACTGTCTCCAGGTGGAAACAAGGTGCCAGGCTGGATAAAACAAGGTGGAGGGCTGGATTTAGCCTGCGGGCCTTGTGTTTGCCACCTGTGGCTTAGTTGCACCTCCTGTGGGTTTTTGTTGAAGTGTTTCCTGCTGGGGAGTCTTTCCTAGGCCTCCTATGTTAGTTGAAAGCCACCCTCACTTCAGCACTCCCTACTTCATTTCTCTGCTTTATATTTTCTCCATAGTACTATCACCAAGAGACATACTGTATCTATCAGGATCCATTCAAAAGGCATAAACAACATAATTAAAATAACAGAGAATTTAATGTGAGTGTCTTCACCGGGTATTACAGAACTGAAAAGACAAAAAAAAAAAAAAAAGGCAACTGAACTTTTATAGAGGTGGTAACTGTAGGAAGCAGTTAGGGCTGTGTTTTGGGCTGAATTGTGTCTCCCCCAAAATTCGTGTTAAAGTCTTAATCTTCAGGGCTTTAGAATATGGCTTTATTTGGGGATAGGGCTTTTTAAAAAGATGATTAAGTTAAAATGAGGTCATTATGGTGGGCTCTAACCCAATATGGGGGTGTTCTTTCAAGAAGAGGAGATTAGGACACAGACACAGGGAGAAGACCATGTGAGGACATGGGGATAAGATGGCCATCCACAAGCCAAGGAGAGTGGCCTCAGGAGAAACAACTCTGTCCACACATCAGTCTTGAACTTCTAGCCTCCAGAACTGTGAGAAAATAAATTTCTATTGTTTAAGCCACTCAGTCTGTGGCACTTTGTTATGGAAGCCTGAGTGGACCAATACAGGTTGAGAGAACAACAGGAAGAGGTGGGGATAATTAAAATTTAGAGGCATGGAGGAGGGGCTCCTGAGCTGCAATGCTCAACTCTGAGGAGGGGGCACTGCTTGTCCGGGGTGGGGGTCTTTAAGGGGATAAGGTGAGGCTGGTTCTCGAAGTATGGAAAAACTGATAATTGGAACCCCTTGCTGCTCCTGGAATCAACTGTTGCTGTCAGGGTGAAAAGCTATTGATGGGGAACTGTTGGCAGAAGACCCGAAGCAAGTGGGAAGGAGCAGGTTTCTTTGTCCTTCCCAACCACTCTTGTCTCTCTCTCACATTCTCTGTTGGCAGAATCTAGCAGAGCAGCTGACCCAGTGGATGTGGAGACTGTCGGGCCTCAGCTCCATCAGGGCAAAGTGAAATCGAGAATCTCAAAGACTTAATAAAGATTCCTCTCTCTCTCTCTCCCCTATCTCTCTCCGTCTACCCAAGTAGAGCATAAGCTCCATGGGAGTAGAAATTTTTTTTTTTTTATTCCAAAGATTGAACAGAACCTGGAATGTATCAGGATAAGTATCTATTGAATGAATTGATAAATATCTTCTGAAGTCTGAAAGATATTTTGGGAAAAAGTGAAACATTTTACCAATGAGAAAAGGGGTTCGAAGAAGCTCAATAATTTGGGAACTGAGTGAGGATTTTAAAGCCATAACTTTCTTCCATCAGTCACACAGGCATGAATCACAACACATGGCAGCTGGACCTTTCAGACATTTTGAACCTTTGAGTTGTTCTGCCTGTTTTTATGCGAATTCGTGTGGGTAGTTGAATTCTATGTTTTACTTCAGAGTCAGGACATGAAAAGCGATATTTTTGGCTGAAAATAATTTGGTTGAAATGGAGGCAAGAAAGTGTGTGAGGATGTTAGTAAAACATATTTGGTGATATCCTAAGTAATTCTCAGATAATATTTGTAAGGTAAGGTTTGTAACATCCATTTGAAAAAGAGGAAGCAAGATGAGAAAAGTTCAAATCATTTACTTATTGTGTTCAGTAGTTTGGTGGATCAAGTAGGTATTGGATTATCTAAGTGTGTATCTAGGTGTGAAGTACCAGATCATAATGATTTTCCTTTAGGTTTATCACAGGCAAAGAAACGGAAACTCTGCAGAGTATGTGGTTTTTCTCTGGAGAAAGACAATTTTCAATTGCAAGTATCCCATCCAACTTTTCTTCTTTTATTTTTTCTTTCCACTTTTTATTCTCTTCCAATTAATACATTTACCTTTAACATTTTCATTATTAGACATTAATTGGATATTTCCAGATTAATTGCATATATTAGGATTATTTTCTGTTATATTCTGATACAAATAACCTAAAATAATAGTGGCTTAAATAAGATAGATGTTATTTCTGTCTCACAAAATAGAACCATTACACAATAATTCTCTGGAGACCCACAAAATTCTGCCTTCCATACCATTGATTAGACTTTAGTCACAAAGCCACATCTAGCTGCAAGGGAGGCTTAAAATGTCACTTGTTAGCTGTATGCCATACTAACCTAAATAAAATTGAGAGTCTGTTACTAAGGGAAAAAGACCAAATAGGTGACCATCAGCAGTATCTACCACCCATACGTGTCTATTTACTGCCTTCTTCTGCTTCATTGTGTGTCTAGCCTTGGCCATTTCTGACTCCTTGGAAGTTTTGACTATTGACTGTTTTTAAAAAAGCAAAGATTTGGGAGAAAGAGAACAAATGAGAATACATGTCCCAAAACACAAAAGGCTGAAGTTCATTTATGAAGACTTTTTAGCTGTGAAAATATAAAAATATAGGTGATAAAAATACAGGTAACATTTACTGAACACTTATTATGTGCCAAGATTTATGCCTAAATATTTTACATGTACCATATCACTTAGTACTCAAAGTAAACATATGAGGTAGTCATTATTATCATCACCCACATTTTACACCTGGGGAGACATTCCTAGAGAGATTTGATAACATGTCTAATTTCAACGGCCAGTGGTGATAGAAGCAGAGTTTATATTTTAGGCTCATTGATTAAAAAGTTGAGTTCGACAGCTATGTTCCTTACACCTCATAATGGGGAGGATCAAAGGATATCAAGGTAATGATAGAAAAGATCTATTTGGAAGTACCTATGGATAATTTCCTTCTTTAAAGCTTCTACTGCCAGTGACTGTTGGCAGCTATGTTTGTGGCACGAACCCTGAATCTTGAGGCAGAGTTGAGTGGCTCAGGTACAGACAACATCCTTTAAACTGCCTCATGATGCTTCCTTTCCTTGGAATATCCAATTAGATTATGGAGGAATTGAACTGTGGGGGAACAGAATTGAAAGATTTAGTGGAGTGAGTCAGAACTTCCATCTGAAGGTGGAAACAGAAGAAGTTGTACAGGGTGTGTACGACTCCTTTGCTGAGCTTGCTAGTACTGCCTTGAACTCAGACCTACTCTCTGATTCTAGCTCCTGTGAGTCATGCCTGGGAACCTGAGTTTCACGACCTCAGGAGTCTGTGTTATATTTATAATGAACTCTTTGTATTCAAGTTCATTTAGCTGTGTTTCTGTTTTTTACAATTTTAAGGACCACAAGTATAACTGACATGCATTTAGAACATTTGTTTTAGAGTATAAGGGTTAGCAGCACTGACTCAGCAGCCATGCTGTCTGGGTACAAATCCAGCTTCACCACTTTTTGGCTGTGTGGCCTTGTGAGATGTACTTTATCTCTCTATGCCTCAATTTCTTTATAGAATGATGCATTAAGTATGCACGACACATAGTTAATATTATGTATGTGTTTAATATTATTATTACTCTTTCTCTGTTGCCTCTATGAGAATATTACCTCTGCTTCTGATCTTCACAGAGTCAAAAGAAACAGTAATTATAAAACAATAATAATAGCTACTATGTTTTGATAGTTCATTATATGTAAGCGAGTTCTTTATGACTCCCCAATATCTGTGACATAGGTAATGTTATCTCCTTCTTTTCAGATAAGGAATTGAGGTGCAGAGAAATTAAGGAGTCCATGATTGTCAATAAGAGATCAACTCAGGATTCACATCTAGAGATGATTCTAAAACCTGTGATTCCTTTCCTGCACTACAAATCACCATGTACTTGCTCTGTGCAAAATAGGCTGAGGAAAATTGTCCAGGGTCCCTTTAGTCTCTAATGAGATATGCCATACATTTCTCAAATACCTTGCATTTGTATAGTCCTTTTTTGCAGTATGAAATTACTTTAACATGAATTACTTCATTTTTTGTTGTATATCCCAGAGTTCATTGGCATACAAAGCATGGAAGTCTTTTGAGTAGATAAGAAAAATTCACTGAAGGCTTAGTTAATATCTATGAGTGTTATTTTTTTTTTCTCACCTAGATCTGACCTGCAAATGGCCAATTTTATCACTGTGTTGAGCACAGAACTTTCAGCTGATGGGCTGTGAATGAAGTCTGTGACTGGTGGTGGCAGTGTGCAAGGAGGGAGAAAAAGTGATTGATAGAAAAAAGCAATCAGTGTTTAAATAATAGCCCACCACTGGCCAAAGAAATCCTCAAGTGCTTCAGAATTCTGCTTTGTGTGGTCAGAGCCAGAGAGACCACAACCATAAGCTGTCTCATGTCTTTTAAATCTATCTTGGTGAATTAGCTGCTTGATGGTTTTCAAATATGCTTGGGCAGCTTGTAGTTGTAATGACTGACAGGCTGGGGAAATCTGGACCTTTATGGAATAATGGTTTTAGGGAAGAAAAAAGAAAGTGTTCTGATTAGATGTCATTGAAGGTTTTATTTGTACTATTCATGACGCTAAATTATGAGGATACCATCCTGACTTCATCTATTAAAGGGCTTAAACAGGTCCCGGAATGACAATACAGGTTTTATATAGTTAAGCCTAAAGTGGAACTGGTTTCCATCCAAATTGGCTTGGGGAGGGGAGAATTACGTTTGGTGTCAGGTTTGTGCAGACACTGGTACTATTTCTAAAGCCTTAAGGAAATTTCTAAAGAGTCTTAGCCCCAGATATCTCTTATTATTTCCTTTATTGTCAGTTTTCATTTCAGGTTTCCTTTAACAAACTTAAAGCACCTTTTTTTGGGGGGGGGGCTCAGATATTTGGGAGAAACGGACATCAAGACTTAGCTAGTTTTGTTTCTTTATAACTGGAAGTGACATTTGTATTCCACACATTATAGCAAATATTCCAATCTGATAGACAAATACTTTAAGATTAGTGAGAGAATCCCATTTAACCTCCTTTCCTGGGACGTGAAAGGTGATTATAGAACACGATGCTGGAGATGTTTTCATTTTAGTTCAGGCATATTTTATTTCATCATCTAGTCAGTAACCATGGTTGACTACATAATATTTTTGTACATAGCGATGCAACTATTTCTTCACATGGCCTTGTTAAGTAGTATCTGCATTGTATATCTAGCCGAAATGGTGCTCCTATAAACAATGGTAGCAAAATTTTAAAATATGATGGTTTAGAAAGTTATACATAATAGTTTTCATTTCATAAACATCTAATTAAAACATTTTAGTGTTTCTTATGTAATATCTTGCATTCTTATGAATGCAATATGTCATGCGACAAATGTATAGTAGAATGATTTTTTTAGCATTTCAAGTTTGCAAAGCATTCTTATATGCTACCTTAATAACAGTTTAAATTAGTTATTAGTACCAATATGCAGATGAGAAACCTGAGATTGAAGGAGAAAGTATTTTATCTGAAATCATGTAGCTGGCAAGTATGCAAAAATGTAAACCCAGGTTGTGACTCTAACATCAAACTCTTTCACTATTGCATGAAGATAGCAGACAGTGAGGTAGTTTCTTTAGGCAGATATGCAGACACAATGGGCCAGAGACCACCAGAACACATGGCATTTCTTCACCTTCTTATAGAGGAAGCCTTAAACAAGATGCTACTCACTCAATTCAAAATCAAATGAGAAGAATAAATAATTTTATTCATAGATGAATTCCCAACACCTGTTGTGTTAATCCTCTTCCTTTTAAATCCTTTTATCTCTCTAGTTAATAGCACCCCAGACAAGATCTTAACTTTGTGTTTCCAGCAAAAGTTCAGATTTTTATGGGTAAATCCCTTCAATGTTTCACAGGGCTCCCAAGTTTCTCAATGAAAGTTGCATAGCTTCTCTTTTGTTATCATCAAGTGGCATGCTTATAGGAGAGATAAACCATACAATTATGGGATAGAGCTATAATTACCTCTGCCTTCTAAACCACATGTGTAGGATCTTTATGCTACTTCCTTTTTGAATGTGATAGAATCAATTGTTATTAACTAATAAACCCAACTAAGCCACCTAGTAATTCCAGAGTCACTGCATAACAAAGAACCTGGAGACTTAAAGTGTGGTCAGCATTTATGAAATGTGTGAACTGCCATCACCACTATTGTAACCCATCAAATTGTTGTTGCTCACATTCAGCTGGGAATTATAGTGCCCATAAAGGCTTTAGGGGCAGTGCAGTGTCCTGGGCCTAGCTTTGAAACACCTGGTACATCACATAGGCTTGAAGCCCTAGCATAGCTGACTCAACAATGCAATGTCACTTTCTGGGCTGTTTGTGTGTATTTAGGAAAAGAGCTTAACATTGGAGTTCTGTGTGCACATATGAACTCAGGGCATGTGGGGAAAGAGTAGGAATATCTTTATAGCCAATCAATAGGCAAGCCTGCCATACTAGTAATGTAATGTAGCAGAGAGATAGAAGAACTGGTTTGGAAAAGTTAGAACTCCTATTTATCCCACTATCTCTGACCTATCACCCAATTTTTTAGAAGTGTCTGAAGCCAAAATTTTGGAACGTTTTCTCCCTCCTTGTAATGCACCTTTGAGTTGTAGAATAATAAACAAGTATCTTTCCAATTATACGTTGTGGCTGGATCTATGAGTCGATGTACTTTCATATCAGTCTATCTGGGTATCTTTATATCTATGTACATGTTTATTTGTGAATTTATGTATCTCCTTTTATATCTTTATGGGACATGCTGGCATGAATAGGCCCAGATTACTAACTCCAGACTGGAGTTCATGGATAACAAGAGGAAACTCGAAAAGGGCCTTCATAGTGTAGAGCCTGAGGCTTTCTGACTTTCCAGAAATCCTGGAACATTTTTTCTCCTCAACACATAGCTTCTGAGATGTCTCTTGCATCTGTCAGCTCCAATTGCATCTATGCCAGCTGAGTTTTTTACTAACCATCAACTGGAATGTTATGACAGTATCATGAACAGGCTCCCTGCCTCCTCCCATCTAACATCCTAAACCACACATCCTAAGTCTGTTGAAACACTGTCGGTGATTTTCTAGAGTTTAGCTGACCGTTCAAAGCTTTCTGCGAACTTCCTTCTATTTCCATTTCCAGCTCTTTCTCGTTATGCCCTGGTCAGGACTCTTGACCTCCCACCAGAGTGGTTGCTGGTTTAGAGACATGGCGTACATAGCACCTTCCTTCTTTTGTACCAGTTCTTTTACTAGGCCTTTCAATGAAAATACTTTTCCACCAATCTGAATATTTGAGTCCTTTTGGAATGACACTTCTGGTATAAAAATGTCTTCTTTGATTTCCCCCAAAGAAATGACCTCAGATGGGCCTTATATGCCTTAATTGATTTAATCCTGTTGCAATCATGGACTCTCTCAATGTTAAAATTCTAAGTATGTCTCAAATGTGGGTTTTTCTTTCCACCCTCATTGCCATTGCTTCAGTTTAGGGGATTACTTATTTTCTGTAATATTGCAAATGATATTCCTAATCCCCTATCTTCCAACCATCCACACATACTGTTACTGTAGTGATGTGTTTAAAATGCTAATATAATTATTTATTTATTACCCTTCTATTTAAAATCATGTCACAAGAAGGGGAAGTTTGGGTAAATGAATGAGGAGGAGCTATTATAATCTATGAGGTTAAAGTTTTATCAAATTTTCAATAATTTCAGCCATTATTTTTCAAATAATTTTTTTCCTCCTTTCCCTCCTTTGGAGATTCTGATTACATATATATTTGGATGCTTGTAATTTTCTCACAGCTCAATGATGCACTTAAAAAAAAATTCTCACTTCTCTTGGTGTTTCATTTGGATAGTTTCTGTTGTTTTGTCTTCAAGTTAATAAATTTTTTCTCCTATAATATCTACTCTGCCATTAATCCCATCCAGTGAGTTTTCCACTTTAGACATTAAAATTTTTATTTCTAGAAGTTGTATATGGGTCTTTTTTGAAATATCCCTTTCCATCTTTCTACTTAACTTTTTGAATAGATTGAATATATTTATAATAATGCTTTTAATGTGTGCTAATTCTAACATCTATGTCTGTTTTGGATATGTTTTGATTGATGAATTTTTCTCTTGCTTGTCTGGTACTTTTTGATTGGATATTGGACATTGTGAAATTTGCATTATTGGATGCTGGTTTTTTTTTCTATAAGGGTTCTTGAACTTTGTTCTGGGATGCAATCTAGTAACTTAGAAACAGTTTTTCTTTCTTTGCTGCTAAAATTTGTTAGGTGGATTGGAAGAGTACTCATTCTAGGGTTAATTTTTCTCTACTACCGAGAAAAGACCTATTTAAGTACTCTACCCAATGCCCTGTGAATTCTCAGTCTTGCTAATGTGGTTTCTGGGAATTATTCCCAAGTCTGTGTGAGTTCCAGGCACTGTTACCTCTAAATCCTTTTAGATGGTTGTTCTCTTGGTCTTAAATCATTTCCTCACATGCATGAGCTGGTCAGTACTAGGTCGGGTGCTGGAGAGGGTGTTTCCTGCAGATATCTGGCATTCTCCTCCTGAGTAGCTCTCTCTCTTCTGATACTTGGTCTTTAGAACAGGTCTACCTTGGTCAGTTTAGGGCCTCTACTCCATCTCCATGACTTGTGCAATATGTTAAGCCCCACCTGAGTTACCCCTCCCTGAACTGTGGCCTGGAAACTCTATCAAGGCAGCAAACTGTTGCTATTACAAGGCTCACTTTGTTTGCTTTTCATATTCAAAGGGTCACTGTCCTTTATTATCTGATATACATGGTCTTATAGACCATTCTCATATTTATCTTTTCTGTTCACTTTTTGGTTGTTTCAGATGGGAGAGAAATTTCATTGCAATTATTCCATCTTGGCTGGATTAGCTGTATTTGAAATTATATTTTCACATTTCTCCTCAAATATATAACTCTTAAAATAGAATTAAGTCTTATTTTCCAATCTCTTTTTAATGTTTTTATCTTTTCCATTTTTTTTTTTGTTTTCTCCAAGAGAATGACTGCAACTTGCTAGAACAAAATGAATCTTCTGCATTATGAAGCCAATTGTTCTACAAGTTTTACTCTTTTCATTCTGTGCATTATTGTCTTTCATTATTACAGAATTTTAACACTGACCTGCAAATGTCTTTGGCAACACTTGTCCTGCCATGTTTGCCTCCATTTTATGTCTCTTTGCATCATAAGCTCTTTTATTGCAGATAGAATATTTGTGTAAGTCGTGAACTAAAAGGGGTCAAACCAATATTTACACAAGTCATATGCTTTGGGTAAGTAGATATTATTATTTCTAATATTTTGTACTATTGAGTAATGTTACTACTACCTACCTATAATGGTGGATATTATTTGATTTTTTTCTTATCTCTTGCCATCACCTGATATCTGATGTCTAATTATGTCAACTGCATTTCTAGAAAATTTTTTTATTTGTGTTTCTCTGTGTATTTCCACTTCCTAGTTTAGGCTCTAATAAAATATTCCTTGACAGCTCTAGAAGTCTCTCTTCCCGATTTCCTGTGCATACCCACAAAGTTGTCAAACATGTACTGAGTATATTCTATATTCTAGGAAATGTTAAGAGCTGACTTTGGATAGACCTATAGTACTTAATGTCTGCCCCCTCCCTGTCCAAAACCCTTAATGAATTCCTTCTTGTAAAGGAATTAAATTCAAATTTCATTGCATGACAGTCATAAAATCTTATACCCCTGACATTTTTGTTAAATAAAAAAATTTTGTTCTCCTTACACATCAGATATTTTTTTTTGCTTTGCCAGACTTTGAAAACATGTGCCTTATTTATCTCCCTCCTTCATGTTGTAACTCAAAAGCCTCTTTACCACAAAGCTGAATTTGATCACCTCCAAATTGAGCATTTTATTTTCTCATGGGCTCTTCTACTTCTTTTTATCACATATTATTTTTGTTCATATCTTATTTTCTCCATTGACTATGAAACAGTTTGAGGACAGGGTTGACATTGGGCTCATCTTCCTATTTGCTGACATGTTTTGCACTTAATCATGGGTATTCAATAAAAGGTTGGAGAATGGGTAAATAAGTTAGGGCAATGGACCACTTAAATCACTTGTTATAAAAATTCTAAATCAACCAAATAATTCAGGAATGTTTCATCTGGTGCCTACTTGTTATTACAGAAAGAAATACAACTCATGGCTCATTGGGCTGGGGAGGAGAGAATAGGGGCTGTGAGGTTTTTTGATGGTTTCTTTTTGCATCAATGCATATGACTATATTATCAATTCAACATTAAGCCTCAACTGGCAAAATATCAAGGTAATTAATGTAGCAGTATTGTAGTCCAGTTTGTTCTTCATAATGTTACCCTTTGAGAACTATCATTTTAGAAGATGAACTAAGATCTAGATGACTTGATAATAAATAGAGACATTTGATTGGCACATGCAGAGTACATTTAATTTTCTTTCGAACAAATATTATTAATAGGTTTCTTTAAGGTCGTGGAAGTGGGAAATTTGAAAATATTTTAGAAACCTAAAACTTCATTTAATAAAAAACTCCTACCTCTACCAATTCTTAGCTAGACAACCTTGAACCTTAACCAAAGCCTCAATTTTCTCATCTGTAAAATAGGAATAATTATACTCCATGTAGAAATAACTTAGTTATTTTGAATTAAATGTTTTAGTCTAGTATTTTTTATTATGCCAGTAAGCATTTATATAATTTCTAACTATTATTATTACTATATACCACAACTTATAAAAATATTAAATTTGCTTTTTTCCCTCTTGCTTGATTTTAGGCTATGTGAAACACTTTATTTGCATGTTGCAAGTGCTCAAACTATATTTGTTCTCCAAAGGAGTGAGCCTAGGCCTTTTCTCATGCTTTGTGATAGGAGGGGCTTAGATGGGAAAGCATCCCGTAATAGTGAGTAATGTTAAACACTGAAATGAAAGACTGAGGAGGAATGTTTTCATGAAGGTGTTCAGGGTCAGGATAACTTATTTGTGTCATCTTAGGTAGAATCTTGCTAGAGGCAGTAGAGAAGACTAGAAGGCAAATGAAGTCCCATCTTTTATAATTTTAAAATTGCAAATACAAATTATTGAACAATATAGATAATTCTGTCTCCTACCACATTTCTTGTACTTAAGTTATCTGCTTGGAAGAATATTGATTAAATACCTTTAAGGCATGACACTCGCTAGACTTCTATAACCTAACATTCCAAATAGCAGGCTCCTATTTCCCTTCAATATTGAAAGATAAGAAAAAAGCTGGCAACAAAATATGCAAAAATTACAAAGGCAGTCACTTAAAGTACTGAGAGTTTCCTTCATTTCCAAATGTACTCCTGTTATGGTTGCTTCAATGCCTGAAACTCCATAGTTATAAATCTAATCTTTTGGGGTAACTCATCTGACCAGAATTGCCTATTCTAGGGGTGTCAAACTCATTTTCACTGAGGGCCACATCAGCCTCGCAGTTGCCTTCAAAGGGCTGAATGGAATTTCAACTCCTTACCTGTTAAGGAGTAGTTACATTTATGCAGTCCTAAATTATTTCAGCTGTTGCTTAGAGCCAGATCTCATGACACTCATATATCAAATAAAGGTGTTGAATTAGAAACAGTGCTTCTCAATCCACTTTATACTCTGACCCTCCACCTTCCCCGGGATGAAGAAATGGAGGAGAGGTTTGGGTGTGCATGTGAGTGGGATGAAAACCTGGACCACAGCTATGTTCAAGGTGGAGGGTGCACATGGGTCCTTATTTTTGCAGACACCTGCCTTCTTTGTCTGTGCGGGGGCATTGAAGATCCCTTTTTGTGATAAACCACTTGGATTCTGTATACTGTTCTCAGTACAATATTCTGCCATGTTGCTGTGCTAAGTACATAAATTTGATTGAAATTTCTACCACAACTTAAAGTTATTTCCAGTAACTTAAAACTACCACACAGGTATATATGCAGGTGATGCCATAAATTGAGCCAATTATAAACCAACACCGGAAAACCAAACGCCAGGAGAATTTAACAGTTCTTCTTCACTTACCTCTATTTCAAGTACCAGAGGTTTTTAGGATCTGATTTAACTACATAATTGTCTCAGTATTTCCCTTCAATTTCTCTGTGGAGATAACCCAAATTATGGCAACACTGCCAATGCCCCCAATCTCTTTTTGCTTTCAAGATCATAAACATCTCCTAACAACTTAAAAAAATTGAGATGCCCCTTTCACTTTGACCATACAGATAGGAAAATTGTAAATAACAGATTCTTGGCATGCTTAAGAAATAAAAAGTGATGAAGAGTCTAGTTGTCTGATTAAAATTCTCCCAATAAAATCTCACCTTACCTATTCTTACCCCAGGGGGAAAGGGCTATGTGCATTATGGACTTTATTTTCCTTTTGAACATACTTGTATCTTGTCAAGATGTCATCAATACAAAGATTTTGACATTTTTAATGCAACAATTGGGAAACAGGTTGAATTTTTCAATCCTCCCAGCCAATATAAGTCAGTCTGAGATACTTAGTTTCTATTTGAGATCCTTCATTTCTATTATAAACAGATCCCGCAGTGGAAGATAAATTTCATGGCAACAGTTTGGACTTTTTTATGAACCACCTGCAAGTTTTCTGCAAACAACATGTTTTATGGGAGCTCAAGGCAATGTTCACCCATCAAGACCTGACAGTAAGAGGAGGATGGATGGGGCCTTATCTCAGGCACACATGTAACCTTCTTTGTCCCCTGGCCTGACCTCCCTCTGCACTCATTTATGAAAATGATTCATCTTTAAAGAGCTTCCTCGCTCTGCCTGCAGGCTGTAGATCTTTTTGCACTGGACTTGTATAGGCTGAGGTTATAAACTTTAGTGTGTGAGCCATTTGGAGTGGCTTAATTTTGAATATTGGAAGAAGGAAGGTGCACAATACACGTGTTTCCTTAAAGAAACAGTCCTAGGAGCATCTTCTACAGAATGATGCTCCAAAGGAATTCTATCGAAAAAGCTTTGCGGGGATTCAACTTTTATTCATGTTGCTGAAGTGTCGCTACCATTAGCACATTTAAGTAGAGGACTGATTGAGTTTGGAAAATAGTGTTGGCACGGTGGTGACATGCACATGCCACCCCTCCATCTGCAGAAGGAGACTGCATACAGACATGGTGTTCCACATTTGCAGAGGGCACTGCGAAAGTGTTTGTGTTAGGACTAGTGGGAATTGCTAGGTTCCTTTAGAATAGTCCTTTGAACTGAAAAGCCTTAGAAAGTTAGGGTAGGAACTATAACTGAAAGAAATAAAGATCTAAATAAAAGTAAAAATGGGAAAAGAAGGAAGACAATATGAGTTGGTTTACCCATTCAGGCTGAATCCATGAGTTGTAAGAGCCAGGATTATTTCCACAGTTCTCAGGAACTGGGTTGCCCATCGGAATATGTCAGGGCACCCTGGGAGATAGTATGTGAGGGAGCTTGGGGTTAAGAGAGAGAGAAACTAGAAAATGTTGATATAATGGCTTTTAAAATTCAAATTTTTGTGAGGCAAGTCTTAAGTAGAAGTGAGATGTCCTCAACCAAAGGTAGGCAAACATTTTCAGTGAAGGGCCAGATAGTAAGTATTTTTGCAGGCCATGTGATCTCTGACACTACTACTCGACTCTACCATGGTAGCCTGAAAGCAGACATAAACAAAATGTAAATGAATGGGCATGACTGCTTTCCAATAAAACTTTATTTATAATGACCTGAGGCCACCTGGGTTTGACTTACTGGCTACAGTTTACCAATCTCTGTCCTAAACTACTCTCTTTTATTACTAAGCTTCAAACAGGCCTGAGACTGTTTCCATGTTCCTATATGGAGACCAGTGACTGAAAGGAAGTAATAATAAGGATAGCATTTTGCTACATAGCAAAAATGAGTCCAACAAGATGCCAGATGATAATTGGTATTACTTAAGATTTCCATGGCTAAGTGAGTTTGGTAAATGTGGGCAAGTCTTCTTGGGAATTTTACTTTTTCAAATGCATCGAGAATGTCTAAGGGGAGATGAAGGCAATTATTTCCCAAACCTGTTTTCCTTAGAACTTTTTTGATGCTCACACCTATTACCATCTTTGGGACCCTAGGGTTCCTTGGAACACACTTTTAGGCAACAGTGCCTAGGTAGATTCTCCAGGGAGGTTGGAGTCGCTAAGATTTTCTATCTGCTCTGCAATAAGACAACTGGATTATTCTGTAGGAAGCCATATATCAGCCCTACACAGCTGCCTTAGATGATTCTCTCAATCTCTGGAAGCCAGTAGATTAAAACTTTTCCTGTGCTTCCTCTCCTGATGGCTGTTTTTCTTAGGCCAGTTTGCCCTTCTCTGATTTGTATTTAGTCATGTGCTCCACTGGCCTAACCAATAGTTGCAAAATAGAAGTAAAAAATAGTTATTTTGCCCTGTACTAACTCTTTCTAAACTACTTATTAGAGATATCACGAAAAGACCCAGAATGAATAGCCTTTCAGAAATCTCTGAGGATGTGATGTCCTCTGCTGAGAAAATATATCTTAAAGGGAATTTGCTCATCCTCATGGAGAGCAGTAATCAAACCCAATGGCTTTGAAAATTCATAAAGTATGACAATCATTCTCTTGTATGATGTTCTGTGTCATCTCTACTGAGAATCCTCCATGTTCACAGCACAAACAAGTTGCTATGGAAATTAGTATAATTAATAAGATGTTGTTCTCATCTCTGAGAAGATCTAAATTATACAGGTGTTAAGGAAGTACATTTGAGCAGTGGTTTTCAAATTGGGGCTCTCTGGATGTCTCAACCCAGCTTCAATCAGAGTAGCTCTGATGTTATGTATTTTATATACTAGAAAAATAAAAAAATTACTGGAGTCAAAAGACACATCTCTTCTACCTACCATGATGCCACTTAATTCTTCTGAGCCCATTTCCTTATCTATCAAATGTGGAAAGTACCCAGGCTTCACAGATTTGTGGTGAAGATTAAATGAACTAATGCATATGAAGCACCCAGGGAAGTTCCTGGCACATAGTAGTGCCTCAGTAAAGGACAGCTAAGATAATAAAGCCAAATATGAAAAAAGTTAGAAGAAAATCACAACATGCCTCATACTGCATATCAAGAATAGTCAGACTTAGAAAATATTTGTTTAAAAATTGAATGAAAGAATTAAAAACAGAATAAATGAGAGAAGGGATTGCAACTTCTGGCTGGGGGATCACTGAAGGTTTCATAGGAGCGAGAACATTTGAACTACAATTTTCCTCCAGCTCCTGAGTATAGATGAAGGGTCTGCTGCAATCAGTTAACCTTAATAGAAGGATGACATATGTAGTCTGAACCACTTAGATTCCTCAAAATCTGTGGGAGTCACCTGTAGTGTTTATAAAACCTGGAGCCCCTACAAAATGTCAGGTGATATTATAAAAAGATTTTCCTAGAAGAAGAAAGAAAATGATGGAGGGTTTGGGAGGAATGAGAGAGAGAGAGAGAGAGAGAGAGAGAGACTACAGTTAAAATACAAAATGACACCGAGGTGGAAACTAGAAATATCTGGGGGAACTCTGTGTAAAGTACATGATCACCTAATCACCATGATGCATACCTGAAACCAATACAAAGTATTATTAAAAGTAGATTATAATTGAAAAATAAGGAAATAAAAATAAAATGAAACCTTAACTTTATAAAATATATCCTAATTTCACTATTTAATTTTCCTTCTAAGCAAGCGTATTAAATTTTCTGAGTCTTTACTGTGTTATCAAAGTCAGTGGGCTTGCAATTATATTTTATAATTATCAAATTTCTTCTTGGTGAGTTTCTCTAACATAAAAATTTTGACAAAATATTTTTGAGGTCTGGGACTGAATTTATTCCAAATCCTCAACTCCAAGGCATCTAATTGAATGGGATGACTTTTTTTATTATACACATTAAAAAATTTTAAGGTAATATCATAACATCTGATGAGGTAAATGCACAGAGGGAAAAGTAGGGAATGAAGAGTGGAGGGGAAGGAAGAGGTGAGGCTGAGAAGGGTCCCCTAGGTTTAAGAAAAGACAAGGAAAGCCATAGCACTCCTGTTGTCTCCTAAACTGAGAAGTAGAGAAGGTATTCTATGATTTACCTTCAGTATTTACTTATACGAAGTATATCTCCTCTCCCAAACTCATGCAGTGAATTTTATTAATAATTGTAGCTCATTTCCCGTGATTTCCTTTTACAAAATAATTATTATGGCAATATTGTGAAATTAAAAAACCACAACTTAAAACCTGGTTTTTGTTGGGTCCTACTCCCATCTCCTTTTCAACTCCCTGGACCGGTTACTTCCTCTCCTCCCCGACACCTGCTCTTTATAACTGGAAGTTTCTAGGGATATTTCACATTTACTTACAAAAACCCCGTCTATGTGCCTCACCTCAGAGCTGGGGAATGTCTAACTTTCATCCAGCTTCTGCCTGTTCCTGACTAGCCACATCTTGCCTGCTGGGGCCCCTGCCACTCTGGTCATGCACTACTAGGACTGGGTTCTGACGTGACAGGTGGCTACATGGTTATGACTTCTAGGCACCCTGTTCAACTGGGAAATACTGCTCCTGTGGTTCTACCTGTGTTCTAAAAGGGCTTCAGCTGCACACTCAATGCTAGAGAATGCTGCTTTCCACTTAGCTTGTTACCACCCCAGTTTGACAAAGTGTCTTATGGGGGCTAGGCTGGTGGATAAGTCCATGTACCAGATGCCATGTGGTCAGAATCACTTGATCCTCTAAAACTAAGGCTTTCTAATTGGGCCAAACTTGTCTGCATAATTCTTTCCACTCCATGGAATAACCTTTTAGCAGGAGTTTCCTCAGCTTTCATGCAGACAATTTTTTCTGCTATATCATTATTTCTGTAAGTATACCCAGGCATGTCTTTAAATTTTAGGTGTAGTTAAAGCTCAATATATTTTTTCACTGTATATAAGAATTAATAAACTTATAATTGCAGTAATAAGGTACCATTTCCAATTAGCTTGCTTCAAATATTGGGTAATAGAGAGAGACAAATCTTGGAGTTATTTCTAGATTAACAGATAAATACCTATTTTGGTTTAAAAAAAAATGAAATCTGAACATTAGAACTAAAAAGGATCCTAGAGATTATCTCATAAAACACTTTAATTTTACAAAGGAGGAAACTGAGGTCCAGCCAGACCACATGTTTTGCACAATGTCCACCAGCTATGTTATGATAAGATTGGGCCCAGAATTCAGTTACTTTAATATTTGGTCCAACGAAATTTTTCATTACATTGTGTTGTCCATCAGAATTGTGTAGGCACCCATTCTTCTAAAGATTTTATTTAACATATAGGCAGAAAAAGTGAAGGCTGTCCCAATGCTCCACTTTTTCAATTAAGCAGGTGTCCCTGCAACTTGATTTTTAGTGCTCTTATAGTGGAAGTTCTCCTAAAGACTCAAGGCCAGGCTACCTCACTGGATGCTTACCTAATGACTCCTTTCTCTTCCTCCTCCTTCAGATTCATTGGCTTTTGGCCAGGTCTTCATTATTGCTTTGTACTTTAACAAGAGAAGAGGCAGGGGAAATAAAAAGAGATAAAAATCAAAACAATATGTGTAGCTCTTTGGGAGGACAAGCCTGGTGTTAAGTTTTGAGTAACCTGCAGAGTGCACTCAGCTGTGTTTGCCGTGATTACGAGGGAGGAGATATGAAAGCTGAGATCTGAGTGCATCAGTCTTTAGCTGCAGACCTCATCAGTGAAGACTGTGGCTTTTTGTAAGAAAATGTAATTTAGAGACTTCCGATCAAAATGGGGGCATAGGTAAACAGGCATTACCTCCAACCATAGAAAGAACTACAACTAGACCTCAAAACAAGTAACATCCAAACCATCAGAAAATTGACCTGTATGGAAGTCCAACAACCCAGGATTTAAAGAAGCCACATTTATCCATACAGGGCAAAGATGGCAGAGATGGGTGGAGTGGCACAGAGATGTGGTGTTGTGTGGAGAAGCAGTGGTGACAAGAATGGGCAGTCCCGCATTCACATGTAGTGGATAAAAATTGTGAGGGATACCATGGGAGTGAGTGATCCCAGCCCCAGGCCAGAACACACAGCCCAGGGTTCTAGTACTAAGAAGATAAATCCCCAAAACCTCTGGCTATAAAAACCAAAAGAAACTGCTGGATATTCAGGAGACTCTACTTAAAGGGACTGACTGGACTTAAAACATATGCAGATCCATTCCCTCTTAGATTCAGTGCTAGGGCAATGGCTAGGTAACTGCTGGGTAAACCTCCAGAAATCAGTCAGTGGCATGGTCCCCTCTCTGAGCCCTCCTCTGAAACAGAGCCACAAACTGGTGAAGCAGGTTGCCTTGCCCTGGTGATTACATAAGGCTCTGCCTCACACAATTTACAGGTGCCTTTTTTATAATAGGCCAATCTACTAAGACAGAGAGTCAAAGCAGCTCTACCTAATCACAGGAATAGACACAGGGAGGCTACCAAATTGAGGAAACAAAGAAATACGGCCCAAGTGAAAGAACAGAACAAAACCCCAGAGAAAGAACTAAACAAAATGGAGATAACCAACATATCAGATGCAGAGTTCAAAACACTGGTGACCAGGGTGCTCAAAGAACTCACTGAGTACAGAAACAAAATAAAAAAGACGTAGGAAGAAATGAAGTTTATACTAAGTGAAATAAAGAAAATCTACAGGGAACCGAAAGTGGAGAGGATGAAGCTCGGATTGAAATCAACAATTTGGAACATAAGGAAGAAAAAAGACCCACATGAAGAAAAAATAATTAAAAAAAATGAGTATAGTATAAGGTGTCTCCAGGACATCTTCAAACATACTAACATTCAAATCATAGGGATGCCAGAAGGAGAAGGGGTAGAGCGAGAAATTGAAAATTCATTTGAAAAAATAATGAAAGAAAACTTCCCTAATTTGGTGAAGGAAATAGACATGTAATTACAGGAAGCACAGAGTCCCAAACAAGTAGGACCCAAAGAGGAACACACGAAGACACATCATAATTAAAATACCAAAGGTAAAAGATAAAGAGAAAATCTTAAAAGCAGCAAGCGAAAAGTAGAGAGTTACCTACAAGGAGTTCCCATAAGACTGTCAGCTGATTTCACAAAAGAAACTTTGCAGGCTAGAAGGGACAGACAAGAAGTATTCAAAGTGATAAAAAGCAAGGACCTACAACCTAGATTACTCTATCCAGCAAAGCTATCATTTAGAATTGAAGGGCAGACAAAGTGCTTCCCAGACAAGAAAAAAACTAAAGGAGTTCATCATAACCAAGCCATTATTACAGGAAATGTTAAAGGGACTTATTTAAGAAAAAGATCAAAACTATGAATGGTAAAATGGCAACAAATTCACAATGATCAAAAACTGAATCTAAAAACAAACTAAGCAAACAAGCAGAACAGAAACAGAATCATAGATATGGAGATCATATGGAGGGTTATCAGCTGGGACGGGGAGGAGGGAGAATGGGGGAAAAGGTGCAGGGAATAAGAAGCAGAATTGGTAGGTACATAATAGATGGGGAAGTTAAGAATAGTCTGGGAAATGGAGAAGCCAAAGGACTTATATGCATGACCTATGGATATAAACTAAGGGGGGATTACTGAAGGGAATGGGGGTACTGGGCACAGAAGGGCAAAGGGGGAAATATTGGTACAATTGTAATGGCACAATCAATAAAATATATTTTAAAAAAGCAAATGTAATCCTTAAAATTCTTAGCTTAACCTCACATTATTTCAGATGTAATGATTTATACTACAAAGAGGTTATTTGTACAAAAATAAACTCTTAGAATAATTCTTTGTGTGCAGTGCACTTTGCAACACATATCTGTTCTATAAGGTGAGATATTCTGTAATCAGTAGTATGTTCTGCTCTATTTACTTCTAAGGTATTTCTTTCAGACCTTTGTTCTTGGCTTTGAAATATCCATCAGCCAATCTCCCATCTCATCACTGTTTTTATAGAATTTGCACAGTGCCTTCCTTCTTTCCAGTGATCTATGGCTCATTACAGATATACAGAGCCATGTAATTGCTGTGTAGGAGCAAGTTGAAAACTGACAAAGAATGATAGAAAAATCTGCCCAGACACTGGCTGTGAAAATACATTTGCCTTCAGTCCAGTCTCAGTGTTAACAATGGCACTCTAGAACTTTTTCATCTTCAAAGTTCTTTGCATAAATTAACTAATTTATCTTTATTACATGCTTGCCAGATAAGAGGTACACTCATGGCAGATTAGAATATTAAGGGATCCAGAGGTCCCCACAATATTAAATACCCAGTACCCTCAATAAAGTACCTCCAACAGAGTCTCTTCAATGGTAACCGAGTCTCTACAGCATTGTGCTTTCATAGCAGATGCTGTCTTTGCTTGTTACAAATTTAAGTCTCAAAAAGGTGTGTATTTTAGCAAGACCAAAAACTAATTACCTGTAAAATATCCATCTACCTTACTGAATTGCTAAATGTTGTTATACTTTCCCTTTCATTAAAAAATTTAGCTATAATTTACATAAAGTATAATTCACTCTTTGTAGTGCATGTCTCTGTGAATTTTCACAAATGTGTGTAAGTTGAGTAACCGCCATCACAATCAAGATATAAAACAAGTCCATCATCCACACCAATTGCCCTGCCAATCTCTCCTCCTGACACCCAGCCACAGGCAATGCTGTCCCTGTAGTTGTGTTTTGGCAAGACTGTCATATAAATGGAATCATATAATATGCAGCCTTTTCACCCTGGGTCCTGTTACTTAGCATAATGCTTTTGAATTCATCTGAGTTATTGAGTATATTAGGAGTATATTCCTTTTTATTGCTAAATAGTATACCATTGTATGGACGTACCATTGTTAGTCTGTCTATTCCACATCTGAAGGACATTTAGATTGTTTCTTGTTTTTGGTGAGAACAAATAAAGCCACTGTAAATATTCACATTTAAGTTTTTGTGTTAATGTAAGTTTTAATTTCTCTTGGGTAGGGTGATATTTAAAATATTTTTTCAGATGGAAAAGTAAAGATAAATATGGTACTTGAAGCAATGTATGGGAGAAATTGTTATTGATACCTGCTATTTAAATTTTTGAATAAGAATTTCTTTAGACCTTAAGGCACCCAGAACAAACAAATAAAAAAAAGTGTGTCTTCAGATTGCTTACAAATACTTGCTAACTTCGCCACTTTTCCAGTCACTTAACAAATATGGACTGACCACTATCTGCCTGCCATTCTTTAGGCACTGTTCTTGACAATGAAGAGACATGGATGTTTCTGAACAAATAAAGATGCACATTTACTGCCTTTATATACCAGTATTCTATATTCCCATTACTGTTTTATGAAGCCTGTCATGCACACACACACAGAGAGAGAGAGCAAGAGAGCAGAGAGAGAGAGAGAGAGAGAGAGAGAGAGAGAGAGAGAGAGAGAGGGTGCTTTCTCAGAGATCCCCTGTATCTTGTGGTAAGAAATAATGAATTGCATTTCTACTATCTGTTAATTCCTTGGAAGGTTTCAGAAAGGTTTGTTTATAAGCAAGCACTAATCTCTCTTATTCTGCTCCTCCCCCCAAAACTGGCTGATGGATTGTGAACCTATAGCCAACTGGTGATAGGAATGTCATTGGAGTAAGTGAAAAGGTGACTATCTACTAATAGGAGGCGAGATCCTTGGGAGGGTCCTACCAAGAAATAGCATCCCTACTGTCTTGTCATAAATGTGTGAGATACTACTATTAGATACTTATTGTCTTATGTTAAGCATTATTATAATTTGTTGAAATAAAATATCCCATTGTACTGGAAGAAAGAGTATATACACTAGCATTATTTTATTCATGTAAACTGAGAGAAATCTGAAGTCATGAAAATACTTCCAAGGAAGTAACTATGAGGAGGGGAGAAAAGAAAAGAATATATTGGGAGCTTAGTATGGGAGCATACATAGGAAAACTCTGTCTACCTCACATTTTTGCCTATGATTGGTTTTCTGGCGGGGGGAGCGGGGTGACACAACACAATTCTGTGTCCAGTGATCTGTCTATTCAGTCTCCAGAATGCTTAATTTTATAATCAGATGAAGACATTAGCTGGGCAAGTAGGTTCATTGTCAAGCCCTCAATTCATTGAATAATTTTACAGTTCTAGAAAAAAATGAAATAAAATATTTAATCAAAGAGTTGTTCCACTTATAATAACTGGTTTGGGAAGCAGGAAAAGGTCTTAACTGAACATACCATTAAACAGAATGTAGAGAAGACATTTGAAATTATGGGGGCAGCCCCACCATGAAAGTTGGGCATTTATTTTTTACTTAATGCACACTGAAGTTCTGCACTTGGTGAGAACATGTCCAATTGAGATACTTAATTGTCTACAGTTTTCTGGGCTATGATTATTTGTTTTCATATCAACACACTTGAGAGCCAATTTCTTTTGTCCAAAGGGCCAGAATCCTTCTTGCTATTCAAGTCCACGGGGGCTAACGTTTGGCTCCAGTGATATGGAAGCCTCAGGGCGACAAGTACGGCACTTTCTGGGAACCGTCGCTTACTCCTTTTCCTGATGAATTGTCACGGTCTTCTGAGAACATAACCCATCAGTGCTCTGAAATAGAGAATCAGATAACTCAGTCATGCTCAGCTGATTTACCAGCCGATAAATGACTACTAATGCTACCTGCCCACAAGTCTTTTGAGAAGAAAACGGCCGGAGTCTGAGATAATGAGGCAACAGGACTTAAAACAGAGTCATGGTTTTCCTTGGCCCACAGAGTGATAGTGGTAATTTCCGCATATTCATCAGCATCCTATTTGTACATTTCACTGTCTCAGCAAATGCTGCTATAACAGACATGATTAGAGAACGTCACAGTGCCGGAGACCAGTAAAAATTCAATATGTAGTAGAGAAAAGAGCTCACAGTGCTGATGAGAGCTGTTCTCAGTGGTTTAAGTAACACAGCATTCCACACACATGGCCTGATAAAGAAACCCTAGAAGATAAAATGTGGTTGTTCTCATTCACGGAGGTTCATCATGAACGTTCATCATGAAGGTTTTTGTATCTCCTTGTTCTTACACTGACCTATGAGCATTGCAAGCAGCATCAAAAAGCTAATGACAGGCAAGTGGAATGTTTGTAACTTGCAGACTTGAAGGTAGCCCATTTCCGCAGGACAGCTTGCTGGAGACACACAGCAAGGATTCTGTCAGGTGCTGTGCAAGGGAGATTTTTTTTTTTTTTCCCTAGAATGGTGAGAATATGGAGTAAGTGGAATTTTTTTTGCGGGGGAGGTATACTTGGGGTGTGATAAAGTGATAGTATATAATGAGGAGAGTGGGGAGGTTATTAGAAAAAACTTTTATATTTGTCTCTAAGGTACTCAGTCAGTAGAGAACTGCAGAGGCAGCTTCAGGAGAGGTATTGTTTTAATGTTCTTACCTGGGGCGATAATAACATTGATACCAGTAGCAGTAATAATAATAGTAGTAGTGGTAATAAGAGTTAACATTTATTGAGAGTTTACAATGTGTTGCGGAGCTGTGGTAATTGCTTAGCATGTATTATTTAATTTAATGCCTACAACAACCACCCCTGTGAAATTACTGGTATTACAATGAGGAAGCTGAGGTTTTGGGTTAAGTAAATTGCCCAAGGCCACAGAGCTTATTAAAAGTGGCGATTCACACTAGATTCTGAAGTAGGAGTGTGTGGGTTGGAATGACATATAAACAAGAGTGACAGACAACAGTTTTTAGATTAAAATAAAAACAATGTAAATATGGCAGAAAAAGAACATCATGATTCACATTTCTTTCCAAATGTCTTTGTTTTAATTTTCTTTCAATCCTTTTGATCTAGGGTCAAGAAACTATGGCCTGTGGGCCAAGCCTGGCCTGATGCCTGTTTTCACAGGGCCTGTGAGCTAAAAATGGTTTGGATATTTTTAAATGAATAGGGAAAAATCATAGAAAGAATATTTCATGGCTCATAAAAATAGTGTGAAATTCAAATTTCAGTGTCCACAGTAAAATTTTGTTGTCAAGTAGCAAAGCCCTTTGGCCTGCAAAACCTAAACAGTTACTATCTGGCTCTTTGCAGAAAGAGCTTGCCAACCCCACTTTTGATTATTTATGGTAAAGGAGCTGAGAAGTTGGGCTTTTACTTCTCATTGCTGGGTTTGTATCCTGTGTCCCTCACTTGCTATGTTAGCTGGGAAAAGACTGCTTCACCTTTCTCTGCCTCTGTTTTCACATCTGTACAATGCGGCTAAAGGCACCAACCTCAGAGGGTTTTAGTAAGGATATGAAATGAGATGCTCCATGGAAGGGCTTAGAAAAATGCCTGGCACATGGTAAGTGAACAAACAAATATTAACTATTATTGTCCTTATTATGCTAGCAGGTTTCCCCTACATTTGATATGAATCATTCTTAACACCAAGTAGCCCCAAGACTGATTAGTTCAATTAAAGAAGGCGAGTCTCTTCTCACCACATCTCATTGACCTACATTACGAGAGCTGGAATGGTTGGTTTCCTTGGCTCTTCTTGCCTCGGGACAGGAGCTGGTGAGGTACAGGTAACAAATTCACACCTCGCTTCTCTTCAGTTACAGCTGGCTCCAGCCTCACTGCCCTTGCCCTTAAGCTCTATGGCCAGTATAGCTCTTTGGGTGGGTGTGGGAAAATCATTGCAGATTTGGAGGCTAAAGCATGACTTGGTAAGTGTGTTCATAAGTCCAAAAAGCAAGGAGACTTAGAAGGCTTTTCTTGGGTCTTTAAATGATACTAACAGAAATGGGCTGTTCCTGTGAGGAAAGTTTTAGGGGCTCCATCACCAGCTAGGCCATATCAAATCCTTAAAGATTAAGCAGAGGGTTAACTGACAATCTCAAAAATTCAAAGTCATCTCGAAGGTTAGCAATTGAGTTGAAACTTGGACCTGTAAACCTACTGACTGTCATTCTCCCTTCAGGGATTCACTGATGGGGAAAGGGACACCTGGAAGAAAGAGAGGGATGCAGCACCAAATTCCAGTTTTGCCCATGTTAGAGTGTTGTGGCCAGAAGTGCTAAAAGCAAAGATGATTCCCTCTTTAGAGCTCCAAAAATAGAACCTTTCTAGAACATTATGAATCTGACTCTTAAGCAGGGTAAGGACCTGACATGACTATTTCAAAATAGGTCATTACCAACTAATTACAGTCACTATAACTGGACTTCTCATTATGACAAAAGAGTAGTGAGACATTCCAGTTTGTTAATCAAAATACACTCTATACATTTATACAATGCTTTATTCTGTCTTTTGCTGATCTTTGTTTTGTTTTATTAACTAGAATGGAATTGGGAGATTTAGATTTATAGGTCCTAGATTCCAACTCAATTACTAACCTTCAAGCTGACTTTGAATTTTTCATATTGTCAGTTAACTCTCTCCTTAATCTTTAAGGAGAGAAGGGAATGCATACTGAGGCATTGTGATTAAATGCATGGACTCTGAGTTCAAATTTAGTTTACCCAATTCACATCTTCACGATCTTGAATAAAGAAAGTCACCTTTCTGTGTCTCAGTATCCCCATCTCTAAAACAGGATGGTGGGGCTGTCTCTCCCATGAGACTGTTGAAAGGATAAGTGAGCTAATGTAGGCAGAATGTTTAGAATGGTAAGTGTCACCAGGCTGTTTGTTATTGTTGCGCTATAAGGAAGAACAGTCATTATGCTTAGGTCTGAATATATTATTACAATGAATCTCTACAATGGCCATCTGAGATAGATATTACTCCAATAGATGAAATCATGGCTTTGTGAGGTTGAATATTTGCTTAAAGTCACACAGGTGGGGAGCGAGAGAACTGGTGTTGAAACCTAGTCTGATGAACTGCAGAGCCCAGGCACTTTCTGTGAGTACTGTTACAGTTCTAGGGTTCATTGATTCTACACTCAGATTGACTCTAAAATGTAAGCTATGTTAATTACTTGAATACTTAATAAGGTAGCACACTATCACTTGAATATTTTCATGTAATGTCTTTGCCTTACATTCTGTTTATTAAGAAGTTAAAATGTGAAGTCAAATAGTGAATTATGTTTAAGATTAAGCTATATGACTTACAGGACTAAGTTTTTAGGTTTTTCTTTTCCTACTGCCAGACACTCAGCAGGAAAGCTGTAGACATTTTATTCCTTATCTGTTTCCTGTGAGTGCCAAGCAAATGAAGCTTATATGAGCTTGTAAACTCAGAGTGAGTATGTGTGGCCACGTGGAACATGTGATTGAATGTTGGTGGAGGTGGGAGTGGGAAAAGAGAAAAATGTAATTAATTGCTACCAGAGGAAAAAGTTGAAGTGGGTGGAGGTTCAGAATGATTCATCTGGATCTTTGACTCGAGGGACTTAATGAGTTTCTGCAACGCCTTCTGATAAAAGTTTGGCCAAGAGATGGTATTTTGTTCAGGGTGTAACCACTCCAAGCCTTGATTACTATTCAGAAGCAGTGACTGCCATTTTACAAAATGATGATTCAAAGATGGAAAAGCAAAGAAGAATGGCTCATTTTAACTGGATTGCTGATTGAGGATTCCAAAAGCACCAGCTTTAGCTGATTAACCTACCAGGAATAAAATTATATGTATGTGTGTGTGAGTATGCATATACATATATATATGACTTAAAAATACCCGGGAGCTAAACTATGTTTTTAAGGTGGGGAAAAACAACCAAGAAGGTAGATAAACAGATCAAAGTAGAGGAAACATGCCTTTGTTACCAAAGCATCCAACCCAAACAAAAAAAAGAGTGATGGAAATAAATGACTTAACTTCCATTGAAAAGAATGGATTCAACAAGCACTGCCAGTCTTCTATAAGATGTTTTAAATCGTCATGTCTTGCTGTGCTTGGAATCACCTATTTAGTATACAAAACTTGGGTGATATCCTTTGCTATTAATTTTTAAGCTATTTTTTGTTATATCTAATTCCACTTTGTAAATGTCCAAGAGGGGAAAGTGGGATGTTCCTACTCACCAGAGTTGGCATCTACAGTAAAACAACTGCGTTAAGACTTTCTTAAAAAGCTCTAATGGTTTACATTTGAAAAATGGAGTCAACGATTATTAGCATGGCATTTCAATCTTTTAAAAACTGGTGATGGCTAGTTGTTTGCTTTGTATCTTATCATTTCTTCCTGCAAATTCTATACTGTAATCACTCTGAGGTATCTGACCTTTCCAGGCAAGTGTTCTTAAGCGTTTGGTCTCTGTGTAGCCAACACTCCTGCCTGGAATGTAATTCCCAGTTTTTCCCACTCGAGGAATTTCTATTTTTCTTCAGAAGCCAGATCCTTACTCTTCAAAAAGTTTGTGTTTTAGATGCATTTCTTCCTGTGTCCAGTTAGTGATTTCCCAAAACATTTTTTTTGGTGTGGTTAAATTAACAGTATGCATATATCA
The DNA here is from genome assembly GCA_039655065.1 of Glossophaga mutica. NCBI lineage: Eukaryota > Metazoa > Chordata > Mammalia > Chiroptera > Phyllostomidae > Glossophaga > Glossophaga mutica. The sequence goes on along the minus strand of CM077303.1, from coordinate 157,254,146 downwards.
AAATTTATTTAAAATTTTCTCTAATAGGTAGAGAGTTACCATTTTTTCTCTTCTAAACATTTCACAATAAATAACCTTGCACATAATCCCTCTGAGCTTTACTGATGCATTTAAAAATATTTTAAAAGTAAACTAACTAGATTAAAGAGTTTTCATACTTTCATACCCTTGGTACATATGCCAAGTTGCTTTCTATGGAGGTAGATCCATTTACATGTCTACCAGTAACACAGCAGTACTTGTTTTAACAGATCTGCCTCAACTCTGGGTCTCATTCTTAAAAATAAATAAGGAATGAAAGAGAAAGAATTTGCTTATGTTGTAAACAGAAGAGATGTTTGCATTATATATATATATTTCTTCGATTAGTAGTCAGCCGAATTTATTTTTCTATGCCTAATGTGCATCTGTATTCCTTTTTCCATGAATGATCTTTTCTGGCCATTGTCCATTTCCTACAGGACAGTGTTTATTACTCTATGTTAGCACTCAAATAAGAAAAAACATTTTGAGCTCTTATAATATTTCAGATACTCTTCATTGATCATATCTTCTAATAATCTAATGAAGTACACACTATCAATTATACCCACTCCAAAGATCAGTAGGTCAATGCACAGAGCAGTTAAATAATCATGCTGACATAGTCAGTAAAGGATGTGGAAGAAAAATACATTCTAGCAGCCTGACCTGAGAACATTTACTATTACCAAACACCCTAGGCTGTTTCATGCAGCTCTTTTTAAAGTTAGGCATGCTGAGATAGCATTTATATTTAATAAAATTTCTTCTTTTTAGGTGTAAAGCTCTATGCATTTTGGCAACATATGTAGTTATACAATCAGCACCTTAGTCAAGATACAGAATACTTCTATCACCCAACACTTTCTACTCAGCCTTCTTCTCCTCACCTACTTCTTGGCAATCACCTATCTGTTGTCTATCAATATACTTTTGCCTTTTATATAATATAATATAATATAATATAATATAATATAATATAATATAATGAATATAATAAATATAATATGAATCATACAGTATACAGCTTTTTGGATCTACTTTCTTTTACTTAGCAGCATGCTTTTGAAATTCCTTCATGTTATTGCATGTATCTCTAGTCCATTCCTTTTTATTGCTATGTCATGTTCTATTGTATAGATGTAACTTACGTTTTGTTGTGGTTTTATTTTATTATTATTATTACTTTTAATCCTCACCCACATATACATTTATTGATTTTAGAAAGAGAGGAAGGGATGGGGGGGGGAGAGAGAGAGAGAGAGAGAGAGAGAGAGATCTGTGTGAGAGAGAAATGTTGATTAGTTGTTTCCCCCATGTGTCCTGACCGGGAATTGAACCCAGAAGCATTTTGGTGTGTGGGATGATGCTCCATCCAACTGAGTCACTCAGCCAGGGTGTGGATTTATTTTTATATTTCTCTCTTTTTTTTTCTACCTCTCATTAAATTGTGTGCTCTTGGAGAGTATAGATGGTATTCTGTTTATCTTTTTGGTCTTCAGTCTTGACACAGCACTTGGCATACAGCTGTGCTTGGTAGATTTTCACTGTATGGATGAAGTGGTAAAGGATCATGGTGAATGACATGCAGTCTCCTTATGAAAACTATGCAAATTCTAGGTATCTTTATATGTCAATTAATCTAGCAAAACAAAGGGTCATAATTTAGAAAAGCATTGAAGGCTGGGCTATAGGGGGATGAACATTTATACATGACTGCCAGGGTGAGCAATTATATATTGGTTGTGTAAATATATACAAAATAGAAATTGAATGAAGATATTCTTGGAAGAACTATCTACAAGGCATATAAGCGTATTATAAGCTATTCAAACACTTCCAAATTAGAAAATTTGTAAGCTCGCTACACTATTATAGTGTGACAGAATATTGTGTAGATTAAAAATATTATGACCATTGTTACATAAAAATAAATAAAATAAATAATAAAAATATAAATAAAATATAAATAAATTGCACATAAATAAAAATAAGGAAGGCCAAAGTGACTTAGGATCAGTAAGATTTTACTAATTTTTAAAATTTATAAATACTTCAGCTTATAATTAAAAAAATAGATCTTGAAAAGTTGATTCCCAAAATCATATTTATATTATATGTATATACACATACATTTTATCACCTGAATTATTACTTAAATGTTATTACTAAAGTAAAATTAAAAAATCTCTTTGTGGCAATGATAATTATGATGTTAATGTAAATAGTTATGTTGGAACAAAAGACCATTTGGAACACAAAAAACACCATCTGATACTGTGGCTCTGGCAGTTACTATCTGTATCGAATCAAAGAAAATGGTATTAACTTTACAGATTTTTCAGGTCAACTTCATTATCTACATCTTTTCTCATATGTGTGTTTACCTTGATTATGGAATATTTTGTGTAAAATAAACAAATTAATTAAACATGTATTTTAATCAAAAAATAAACAAGACAAATGGAGATATGTGTAGTATACTTTCTTGGGAAGATTTCATATTTGCTTGAATATTTGTTCTTTATTTAATTCTAGGTCCTTCTTCATCTAATTCCAAGATGAAGAAAACTATGTGCAAAGACGGAGGCGTAGGTAAATGCAGCTCACCTCCTCATATAACCACAGCAAAATTCCAGCTAAACTACAGAACAAATATCACTCAGAACCACCAGAAAATCAAGCTGTGTGGAAGTCTGACAACAAAGGAATTAAAGAAACCACACTCATCCAGATAGGTAGGAAGGATGGAGGGGTGGATACATGGAGACATGGGACTGGCTGGTCCCAAACTCACATGTGGTAGATATAAAATGGGAGGATATATTGAAAGCGAGGGATCTGAGCCTCACACCAGACCATCCAGCACATAGTTCCAGTGCCAGGAAGATAAATCTCCATAACTTCTGGCTGTAAAGACCAGTGGGGATGGGGTCAATGGAAGGAACTGTGGTTCTCAGGCCCCTCCTCTTAAAGGGCCTCACACCGCACATGACTTTCTCAGATTCACTCCCTCTGGGCTCCAGTACTGGGGCAGCACCTTGAAGGGGACCAGTGGCAAATGGGGAGCAACTGAGGGTCTGGCATTGGAGTAAGAACTTGGGGAAAGCTTCCTCCCAGACAGAACTGCAGCAGCAGCCATCGTACCTTTTCTGAGCCCGCCCCCACCCAGAGCTACAGTGCAGTGCCACCGTATCTGAATTTGCATCAACCTGGCTCACCACGTTAAGCCTTGCTTTGACAATTATCGAAGGGTCTGCCTCATCCAACTTATGAGCTCACCCAAACTGGTAACAGTGGCTTTTCCATATGAAGGGCTGGGCTAGGCACAGACCTTTGAACTTCCTAAATCCACTTAAATGAGCAACAGCTGAGCCCAGCACCCATACTCACTGAGTGGCCCTAGGTTTGGCACTAGCAGCAGTGATCTGTAGATTGCTTTATAGCTTATGCCAAGGGGCCCCAGAAAGAACACAGGTGGAGGCTGACCTTGGTCTGCACCACCTGGGAAACCTGAGAGCCTGCACACCCACTGGATAGACACAGACCATGTCAGAACACCACCCAACCACCTCCACAAGCCACAGAGGGAGGTGGTTGCTGGCCAGGGGTCACAGCCAGTTCTACCAGCTGTCTGGGCTGGGTAAATCTGTCCCATTGACCTGTGGACAACAATCAAGACTCATCTACAAGAGCAGGGAGTACTCAGCCCACACAGAGGGTGTATCTTGAGTACCCAGCTTGGGAGATAGGGGAGGCTGTGCCACTGGACCCTACTGGACACCTACTACATTAGGCCATGCTACCAAGACATGGAATCAAAGCAGCTCTACCTAATACATAGAAACAAACACAGAAAGACTACCAAAATGAGGAGGTAAGGAAATATCGCTCAAATGAAAGAACAGAACAAAACTCCAGGAAAAGAACTAAAAATGAAGTTAACTAACCTATCAGACGAAGAGTTCAAAACTCTGGTTATAAGGATAATCAAGGAACTAAGTGAATATTTTACCAGCATAAAAATGATCCAATCAAATATAAAGGAAAGTGAAATAAAGAACAATTTATAGGAAAACAACCGTGGAGTGGATGAAGCCAAGAGTCAAATCAATGATTTGGAACATAAGGAAGAAAAAGACATCCAATCAGTACAGCAAGAAGAAAAAAGAACCCCCCCAAATTGAGGATAGTTTAAGGAGCCTCTGAGACAACTTCAAATGTCCCAACATTCATATCATAGGGGTACCAGAAGGAGAGGAGAAAGAGCAAGAAATTGGAAACTTATTTGAAAAAAAAATAAAGGAAAAATCCCCCAATTTAGTGAAGGAAATAGACACACAAGTCCAGGAAGCAAAGAGAGTTTGAAACTAGTTGGACCCAAAGAGGACCACACCAAGATACATTGTAAGTAAAATGGCAAAGGTTAAACACAAAGAGTGAATCTTAAAAGCAGCAAGGGAAAAGCAGAGCATTACCTACAAAAGAGTTCTCATAAAACTGTCAGCTGATTTCTCAAAAGAAACTTTGCAAGCTAGAGGGGATAGGCAAGAAGTATTCAAAGGGATGAAAAACTAAGATCTACAACCTAGATTACTCTAGCCAGCACAACTATCATTTAGAATTGAAGGGCAGATAAAGAGCTTCCCAGACAAGAAAAAAACTAAAGGAGTTCATCATCACCAAACCATTATTATATGAAAGTTAAAGGGACTTATCTAAGAAAAAGAAGATCAAAACTATGGACATTACAATGGCAGTAAATACATAACTATAAACAATTGAATCTAAAAAACCAAATTAAGCGAACAAGCAGAACAGAAACAGAATCATAGATATGGAGATCATTGGGATTAAAAAGTACAAATTGGTAGTCACAGAATAGGCAGGGGGATGTTAATAGCACGTATAGGAAACGGAGTTGTCAAAGAACTTATATTCATGATCCATGGACATGAACAAAGGTGGGGGGATCGCCAAAGAGAGTGAGGGGTGCTAGGTGAAGCGGGGAAAGTGAGAAAATTGGGACAATTCTTACAGCATAATCAATTAAAAGACACTATATATACAGGAAGGGGATTAAGTTATTTATTTACTGAGAGTGCATTACATACACATACCAGACACCATGGACAGTGCTCAGGCAGTGAGAATGATTGATAACAACTTGGTGAAAAGCTGGTTCTATTTTGAAGGAGGTTTCAAGCTACTGGGCTGCATAGGCAAGGAGAAGGCAATTAGAAGAGAGGGTGTGAACATTCAGTCAGGCTAAGTGTAGGGCACTAGCCAGTCAATTTTGGAAGAGAGTTAATAGGGAAATTTTCCAGGATACCTTGACATCTAAGTTGAGGCTTGAAGGAAGGAGAGGGGAAGAGGGGATGATCTGGATGAGGGAGGCTCTGGCTGCATGTGCAACAGTTTGGGTGCATGGTTCATCTCACATCTTAAATCTCCTTTGTAGATGGAAATGGGGAGCCAATGAAAGGTTGAATGCCAAGGGTTGATAGAATTAACTTTGCATCTTAAAAGGATTACTGTGGTTACAGAGTAAGCCATGAACTGGAGAGAGGCAAAATGAACCTAGGAGTTAGTTAGAAGGCTATACCAATAATCTACACAGTGGATGGGCTAACCCCAGCTCTTGAACATAGAGATTTATGGAAGTGTGTGAATTGATAAGATAGAAAGGAGACAGAATTAGCAGAAATCAGTAAGTCTTGAGGAAAGGTATGGTCAATATTGACTTCCAGGTTTTTATTTTTTGGTATTGTGTGGATGGTCATGCATGTTCTAAGACAAACAACACATAAAGAGTTGCAGATTTCAGGATTTGGGGGGCTATGGGAGAGAAAGAGGTCACAAGTATAGTTTTGGTTTTATTTCTTTAAAAAAGAACTTCATTCAAGAATATGTTTACTGATTTTGGAGAGAAAGAGAGAGACATCGATTTGAGAGAGAGACATTGATCAATTGCTTCCTGCAGATGCCCTGCTGGGATAGAACCTGTATGGGACGATGCTCCAACTGAGACACCCAGCCAGGGACACTTTTGGTTTTCTTAATTTTGATTTTCCTGTGCATAATTCAAGTGGAAATACCTCAAAGGAATTTAGTAATGGGGAAATGGTGAAGAGCTGGATTTAGAAAAAGGGGCATGTGTTTAAAGACTTTCAGAAGAATACAGGATAGTTTCTGAAGAGAGATGGAGCTAAATTTATGGATCCAGGGATATAATTGATACTAACGTAGGGTACAAGCAACTACACAGGACAGAGTGGTATTTTTAGTGTGTTGCTTTATATTAATCCCCAAGAATCAGCTTTAATGGTGCTTAAATACAAATTTAGAAATAAGTAAGAGGGCTTATTTGGCTTCGAGCTACTAACTAGAACAATGAAAGATCTCGTCATTAACTTCACTTCAATCATAGCTTCTAGGTAACTTGAAATTTTCATCTGTAAATAAAAGTAAGAATAACAACCTGATATACAACACTATGTGAAACTGATCAATTATATCTTAAAATTAACATAAGTCTTGATAATTTCAGGATCTCTATATTCACTCTATTTGATATGGAATCTCTAAAGGTAGTGTTTCTTTTTTTTAATTTTTATTTTAATTGTTGTTCTTGTGCAGTTTTCTGTCTTTTACTCCCACCCCAGCCCACCACCCCAGCCCTCCCCACCTCCCTCCCATTTCTACTCCCCCTAGTTTTTGTCCATGTGTCTCTAAAGGTAGTGTTTCTTTTGAGTAATAAAGAACATTCATGTTTGAAAGATACTTCACTTTCTATCCCTTCAAAGATATTACATTATTCAGTCCTCACAGTAATGTTGTTAAGCAGGTAAGAGAGTCATTGTTATTTCAGTTTTATGGATGAGAAAACTGAAACTGCAGAGGTGAATGGACTTGTCCAAGATAAATCACTAGAAAGTGACAGATCTGGAAATTTATTTCAGGTGTCTGGGCCACAGAGAGCATTACAATTTTTATAATTACTCCCTTAAAGTCAATTGCTCTTTGTAATTCAATTAAATGATTTTACTCAATCAGTTACAGTATTCAGATTAGCTAGTATAACCAACATCAGACATATGCAAGGCATTGTGTAAAGCAATGGGCAGACATAGTGACAAATACACAATATCTTGGGAACTGATAATTTACTTGACGCATATAAAATAGAAATGCCTGGTCAATTAAAGCATAGTAACAATAATACAAAAGGATAGCAATAATCCAAGACATTGTAGATTATGTGGAATGAGTGATCAATACTATAAGGGGTTCAGAAAGTCGTTTGCAAAAACTTTATGGACAGAGCATGATAATTTAACTTAGGAGATGAGCAGAGAGAAAAATGAAAGCACCTCTGGCCAAGATAGAGGGCAGACAAAGGTAAAGAGAAGGGAAGGTGGAAACATGCTTGGCAGTCAGTAGGCCAGGTTGGCTGGAATATATGGTTCATGCAATGATCTCTTGTTGAAAATTGTGTAAAGTCAAGTGAGCCAGATGTTGGAGAGCCTTCAAATATCAATCTAAGGAAGTCAGTGAAGTTATGGGTTTTTTCCTGAATTATTTTGTAAGATTAGTTTAAAAGTTGTATGATTAATTGAGTGAAAGATTTCAGAAATTCCACTGCACTGAATAATTAAGTTGGTTAAATTGATTGATTTTGTTCACTTTCCTGATCGCAGTTTGGAAAAACCTGAAGATTCCAGCAGCAATCAACTGCATGTAAGTAATCAGAATTTTATGCAAAATTTATGCGCTATTTTCTATTAAGTTGCTAAGTTTTCAAAAAGGAACTCACTAAGGATCTTTGTAAACTCTTTCATCTGCTAAAGGAGACATACCCATTACACTTTTCCTGGGACTTTTCCTGAGAATTTCCTTGGGGTCGGTTTTGTTAGACTAATTGGGGTCAAGGACTAACATTGAAAATAGCAAACTTTTTCAGCAGGAGAAAGCAATTGTCAAAGCAGAACATAAAGTGAGAAAGTTCAGCAAGTCTTTGGCATGTAGTTACAGAAAATTAGCACCTTTGGCATTGTAAGTCACCTATTTCAAACAAACAAACAAACAAACAAACAAACAAACAATTAGTATTTAAGGAAGCTAACCCCGAGGCTTCTTAAAAAAGAAAGAGAGAGACAAATCTTATCAAAACTACTACCAGGAAAAAGACGACAAAAATTACTCTATGTTCACTGATAGCCCTAGTCTCTATTAATGTCTGACAAATTGTATAACCACTAGACACCTTTGGGTTATCTCTTGGAGATATCGGTGATATTATAACATCGAGGATGGCTTAGCAATGAGCAGTGACAAGAAGCTAAAATCTTCTGTACTGACATATGATTATGTAATGCTCAAGATGTGCCAAAAACTGCTAATCCTGATGAATGAATTCTGAGCAGTGAAAAGAAAAATGTATTATCTGCACTAGCATAGGCTCTGAGACATGCTTTGGGAGATGTGTTTCATGGGACGACAGGAGCTCTGTGGTTGGTAGCGCTTCTGTGAAGGGAGAATACTTTCCAGCTAGACAAAGGTTTCACTATCGCTTTAAACTGAGTCAAGTGCTATGTGAGTCAAAGTGAACTGAGTCAGGTGAACTGAGTCAAAGAGGAATCCTTTTGTATAAATAGCCAATTCTTCTTATTCCACGGCAGAACTAATTTCTGTTTCTGGAATACATATGGACCCTTAAGAAGATACACTTCATTCTATCCCAATGTGAGGTGAAATTAAAACCTGCAAAATAGCTTGTCCCCTTAAGACATTACTCTATTTTTTTAAAACAGGTCTGGGTCATATAAAACAGGGTAATAAAGAAATCATTAACTTTTGTTATATAAACAATTTTGAGACCGGCAGCAGTTATTCTCAATCAAGACATACATACATTTCTTGATATGTTGATAATATGATGGCTCTTTATTGGCTCTGGGAATAACTTCTAAGAACATTTTTTATTGTATATCACTCTGAACCTTTGGTATCTGAGCTCTAGGGTTTCGGTGGTTGGAGGTGTTTATTCTCAAAAGCTATTACTATGCTTCCAATAGCATGGTCATCTTAGCTACTGTTAGATGTTATTTAGAGGCTGGCAAAAGAAATATATCACATCTAGGGCTAGATCTGTGTGATCTTCTATACTTACATATGATTATGTAACGCTCACATAGTCATATAAGCAATATGTGATGCCTGTTTGCAATCTCCAGGTGAGGTCTGTTCTTAAGATTTACTCACAATTTGTTTGGGCAGAAGTTGGTCAAAAACGGAGGTCCTCTAATTTCCACCCTTATATTTTCCTACTGTTATCATATTCTCAGTTTTATTCTATATATGTCTTCTCTATCAAGTGACACTATATTTTTTATTTCCTTTTTAGGGAAATAAAATTTGTCCATGTTCCAAATTGATTTCCCGTAATGAAACTTGGTTGTATAAAACTCCCGTCAACTTTCTTAGGTTTTGTATAAAAGCTGAAAGATCTTGGTGCTTAATTTTAAGTTAAAATAATAGAGTCATAAAATATTTTAAAAGTTTATGGGAAAATCTTTTTGCTCATTATATTCACAATTTTCATTCCAATAATCACCTGAGATCAATACTTTGAATAAGGAAAATACAGGTAGATTAAAAAGGAAATGGTATTTTAACAATTCAACTGAGACTTTTATTATTACTCTGTGGAGTGGATAATGTTTATGACCCACCCAACACCTGTTCCCCTGTATTCCTTCACAATGACTAATTATTTTCAAGTTTGCCTCTCCCTCAGGTGACAAAGGAGCAGCTGACTTCATTCTCCACTCTAAGATTCACTGCTTAATCTGAGGCAATGAGTTCTAGCATTTCTCTTCTTCCTCTTATTGGTCCAGGGTAAGCTCTTATTGGAATTGACTCAGAAGATTGGGAGAAGGATAGGTACTCAACATTAGAAGGACAGCCTTCTCTCTTGGTCCTACAAAACAGCTTGTCATTCCGATTTCCACTGGCAGCTATCTGATGAATGTAAGAGCAACCACTCTTAAGACGAAGCATGGTGCTGAGGACAGCCAAGAGGAGAAAGAAAGTCTTTATTTACATTCCTGCACTGCTGACCATACTGTTCCTGGAACCCTCCTAACACTCTTTGCACTTCTAGTTGTGTGAAACAATAAATATCTTTGTTATTGAAGCCACTGTATAATGGGGCTTTTTATTACCTTCTGCTGAACACATCCTAACAGATACCCTGCTGGTATCCGAACAAGAAAGATGGAAGCTGGACAAGAAAGGTGTGTTCACTTGTAATACCTTCTCTCCTATGTTTTCAATTGAAATATGTAGCTCAGGAATTATCCTAACTACATTAACAGTTAGATTGGCAAAACATTGTTCTAGAAGGCAGAAGCTTTGATGCTTGTCCTGGCCCTGATATATTTTTTGGCTGTGTGGCATTGGCCAAACTGCTTAACATCACCAGCCGTATTCCTTCTCTTTTAAATGGGCATAACCATATCTGCCCCACCTGCCTTGTCATGTTTCTGTGAAAATAAAATAGGATAATATATGGAAGACTACTCTGAAGATTACCACACAATATATTTTAAGTATCAATCACCCAGTCCCAAGAGGCAGGCTGTTTAATTAAATATGTTGTCTAACTAAATCCTCATCAAAAAATCTTGCAGGTAAGTGGTGGTATCCCCAGTATTAGATGGAGAAGCTGAGCCTCAGAAAGCTGGAATAATGTATCCAAGATTATATAGGTGGCATAAATGGAAAGGGAATTTCAATCCAAGTCTGACTGACTCCAAACCTATGTTTCATACATTATGCATCCTATGTGATGTGATGAACTATGGTTGGGAAACACCCATAAAAATCCTAGATATAATTAGAATGGGCATTAGGAATCACTAATATGTCTTGAGCATGCCCTCTATACCAGGGACTGTGCTCCACTTCGATCATCGCACTCTCCCCAACAGCCCTTGGAGGTAAGGTATTATTATTTACAATTTATGGTTGTGACAATAATGTACACAGAAGTGAAAATGTTTTGCCCAAAGTAGTCTAGCTGGAAAGTGGCAGACGTGGGATGGAAACCTTATTTTAAGTCTGTGTGTGTCCTAATTCCTGAACCCACAACCTTCTAGGTTGACAAAGAGGCAGGGAATGTGAAGGCCAAAGGAAGAAGTCACTACAAGGAGGTGTAAAGCATATGGGGCAAAAGTGTGAAATCAGGCTTACACAGCAGGCATGGCTGCCGTCAGCGCTGATCACCTGGCCAGATACTCATTCTATGTCCACCTCCCCACTGGGAGACAAAAAAAGTTCTGGATGAAGTTCTGGTGCTAGTGATGGCAAGACAGGGCAGAAAAAGGCAGGCCAGTGAATTAAATGATAACCTGTGACATTTTACCCAAGATGATTTTTATCATCAGAAAATCAATAATTCCCTAGACTATACAATGCTAATAATTTTTGATAGAAATTGTTCTAGAATTTAAAGCTGCCTTGAGCAGTTTACTAAATGTAATTCAAAGATTTTTAACGATGTGGTGTCATGATGGTGTATTGTGCATGGATGAAATTCTGTGATCACAATTTTTTTACTCAATGTCAGACTTTCTGCAATCACTCTTGCTTACAAGGTCATTTTCTTTCAACATTCTTTTTTCTTTCTAATTTGAGTATCTAATCTGCTGTAGTGTAAGAAGTAGGATAAACATGTTTGTTAGAGTTGCATGGAAAATTAGGACTCAATAAGGCCTGGGGGCTGACCAGCAGAATGGTGAATGAGCTTTGGTGAATAAGATCTGAGGAGGGCTCCTTGTGACCAGAGATTTAGGAGGCTGAGTTATTTATTGGTTGCACCATTATGATGGTTTTCCTGAAGACTGGAAGTATTCATGAGGTCACCTACTCTGACCCTCAACATGAGAAGACTGTGACTCAGAGCTCATAACAATGACCGGCTAAGGATTAATGACTGGTTGAGGATTTTTGATGGCTTAAACAATATTTCACACTGATTATTCATTTCCCCTTTGCCACATCCCTATGAACCAGAAATTACTATTGTCCTCCGACAACACATAAGAATGCAGAGGTATGACTTCCGGTCAAGATGGAGGTGTAGGGAGATACATTGTGACTCCTCATGTAACCAAAACAAGGATAACAACAAATTTAAAAACAAAACAACCAGAACTACCAGAAAATTAAACTGTGCGGAGGTCTGACAACCAAGGTGTTAAAGAAGAAACATTCATTCAGACTGGTAGGAGGGGCAGAGACAGGCAGACAGAGAGGTTGTGGCAAGGTGGTGACTGGAGGACCAGGGTGGGCAAGAAGGAGGCTGGTGGAGTGTGCCATCCCACTTTTACTTGCAGATAAACTGGGAGGAACAACTGGGGACTGGGACAGACCACACAATCCAGGATTCCAGTGTGGGGAAATAAAGCCTCAAACCTCTGAGTGAAAAAACATGTGGGGATAGAGGCGGTGGGAGAAATTACCAGCCTCACAGGAGAGTTCATTGGAGAGACCCACAGGGTTCTAGAACTTGCACAAACCTACCCACCTGGGAATCAGCACCAGAAGTGTCCAATTTTCTTGTGGGTAGTGGGGGAAGTGACTGAAAGCTGGCAGAGAGCCGAGAAAGTGGCATTGTTCCCTCTCAGACCCCTCCCCCACATACAGTGCCACAATGCAGTGATGTGGGATGCCCTGCCCTGGTGAATACCTAAGGCTCTGCCCCTTACTATGCAACAGGCACGCTGAGACAAAATAAATGGACCAAATGAAAGAACAAATCAAAGCTCCAGAAAAATACAACGAAGCGATGAAGAGATAGTTAACCTATCAGATGCAGAGTCAAAACACTGGTAATCAGTATGCTCCCAGAATTGGTTTAGTATGGTCACAAAATAGAGGAAAAAGTGAAGGCTATGAAAAGTAAAATAAAGGAAAATGTACAGGGAGCCAACAGTGAAAAGAAGAAACAGGGCCTCAAATCGATGGTTTGGACCAGAAGAAAGAAAGAAATAGTCAACCAGAACAGAATGAAGAAATAATTCAAAAATATGAAGAGAGGCTTAGGAACCCCTGGGACAACTTTAAATATTCCAACATCTGAATCATAGGGATGCCAGAAGGAGAAGAGGAAGAGTAAGAAATTGAGCACTTATTTGAAAACATAATGAAGGAGAACTTCCCCAATTTGTCAAAGAAAATAGACTGCCAGGGAGTCCAGGAAGCTCAGAGAGTCCCAAATAAGTTATCCCCAAGGAAGCACACACCAAGGTACATCATAATTACATTTGCCAAGATTAAAGATAAGGAGAGAGTCTTAAAAGCAGCAAGAGAAAAGGAGACAGTGATCTGTAAAGGAGCTCCCATAAGACTATCAGCTGATATCTCAAAAGAAACCTTATAGACAAGAAGGGCTGGAAAGAATATTCAGAATGATGAAAGGCAAGGACTTACATCCAAGATTACTCTAACCAGCAAAGTTATCATTTAGAATGGAAGGGCAGACAAAGTGCTTCCCAGATAACGTCAAGTTAAAGGAGTTCATCATCACCAAACCCTTATTACATGAAATATTAAAGGGACTTATTTAAGAAAAAGAAGATCAAAAATATGAAGAGTAAAATGACAGCAAACTCATGACTATCAACAACCAAACATAAAACAAAAACAACCTAAGCAAACAACTAAAATAGGAACAAAATTACAGAAATGAAGATCACATGGAGGGTTATCAGCAGGGAAGGCGAGGGGAAGAATGGGGGAAAAGGTACAGGGAATAAGTAGTATAAATGGTAGGCAGAAAATAGACAGGGGGAGGTTAAGAATAGTATAGGAAATGTAGAAGCCAAAGAACTTTTATATATGGCCCATGGACATGGCCTAAGGTGGGTGAATGCAGGTGGGAGGGATGTGCAGGGCAGAGGGGGAATAAAGGGGGGAAATGGAACAACTGTAATAGCATAATCAATAGAGTATATTTAAAAAAACGCAGAGGTATAAGATGTTGAGTAACTTGCCCAAAGTTATGCTGTTAGGTGGTTGAGAAAGATTGAAAACAATACAACTTGGCCAAGAGGGGCCCTTCTAACCACCAAGGGGAGACTCGAAGTGACTTGTGTGAGGCCAATCAGGAAATCTGTGAAGAGTAGAGATTAGGAATCAGGTCTTCTGACTACCAGCCCAGGGTGCTCTAAATTGTGCCCTGATACCTAAGTCCAGTGTAATTATACAGATACACACATAGCCATTCTGGCTTATAAACTTTTCCAAAGTTATATTTCAAATCACCTGTCCTCTAATCCCTCATCCCATCTTTGCACCATTTTCTAATAATTTTCTATATAGGTGTCAGGCTGGGATGGAGATTTGGGCTCTTATGTAGAATTATCCTGAGCATAGTAATCAGTAAACATTTTAGAAAAAAATATACCAGGAGAAAGCATCCTTAATATCAATTTCATAAGGAGAGACCCAAATCAGTGTGTAAAAGTTTTCTTCAAGCTAGTAAGTTCAAATACTTTTTAAGAAGAGATTTCTAGGCAATAGTTAATCAGCAGCTAATTAAGCTATTCCAGTCTTTCCCAAAGCTTTGTGACTGGAGGTCTCCCATGGTATCCCCTTATTTCTTCTATCAAAGTTCAAAAAGTAAAGGTAGTACTTGTATCAGAATGTCATCTCCCTCTTCTGAGGTTGCCAGCAGTGACTAAGTATCTTCAGGATTATTGTGTCAATTTAAAGCTTATTTGTAAAAGTGACTGGCAGTTAACCACTGTTCACATTTCCCCAGTAGCTTTTATGAAGAGCTCGGAAGATATCTACTGCACAGGAAAATTGTCGCTCTTGATGAAAATTGCGTTTAAGTTACCAACTCTGCAAGGTTTTATTCTTACTCTGTCAAATCAATATTTTGCAGTAGTTTTGCACATATTACTTTACCCCTCATAGATAGTGTTATACTTTTGAAAAGATTTCCAGTAGAACATTTCTTTTTTTCAAGTTTAAAATTTATACAGGATTCATGTGTTTCGTATTTTGGACCTCAAATATAATTGTGTATATTGTTTATATTAGAAAGTGCTGGTGCGGTTAAAGAAATAATGCTAGCTTTGGGAAGAAGTCTGTGAAACCTCTTCTCTTGAGCATATGGGCTGTCATACACTACATGCTATAGAAGAATGATGGAAAGGTTTTCTCTGTCTTCCTTGAGGACTGTCTTTCTTAAGTGGAAACTCCTGAGGCCCCAGAGATGTGCTCTCATCCGTCACTTCAAAAGTGCAAGAAAGCAGTCAGTTCAGCATGGCTGAGAGAAGCATAGATCAGGCATAGCCACAAAGGCATCAGAGAACAGGCGCTTGGCTGTTTCAATTCTCATCCATTCTTCTTTCCCTTTTTGCCTTTTCTCTCTGTTCTACCTTGCTCAGGACACATTTGTACCCATACAAAATTTAAATGTACATTAGGGGCTGGTCCTTAAATGGGAACAGTGTCCTTTAGAATGAATCTGCATGGATTCCTGCATAAGTCCTATGTATGTTCCCATAGACTAGCACACAGATGTGTACATGCATACGGCATACAAACACAAATAGAGCCACATTGTGCAGATACACACAAATGTCTACAGACACAACTTACAGAGATATGCACAGAAATGCATGCATTCATATAGACAAACATACCCTCAGCCACACGTAGACATATACAGAGATGGACACACATATATGGACACATAGAAATTGAGATACAGAAGTACACAGAAGCAAAGACACACCTACTTGTGTGGCCTCTCCCTATTCCACCTCTGTTGGTCACGACAACTTTAATGAAACTTGTTTCTCTCAGTGTGGGAAATGGTGATTGCAGCCAGAAATTAGGATATAGGAGTTAGGTTAGGTGTAACCTTTTACCATGTGCACTATAATTATTTTTACATGTCACAGTATGAAAAACACCCTCTTGAGTGGCTCCTGGAACCCAGAGGCCTCTGTGACCACTGAGAGCAGGATTCCAACTGCTTTTCAGGAGCAGAGTAGGGACACCGTAGCCAGAGGAAGGGGACAAACGCCTGCAAACGTGTGCGGCTGGCCCCGCCCCGCCTTGTTCTGTGAAATCTGGGAGCCACACTCCCTCACAGGTTTGGACTGCCTGCTCTCCTGCTCTGAGAAGCAGAGACAATCAGACTGAGGAGAAGAATGTGCAGTAGAAATATGCTCTGATGGTTCCCTGAACACGTGGAGTTAAGTTTCTGAATCATAATGTATTTGGATGCTCTTTATCTAGTTACAACTACATGACTGTAACATTCTTCTTTCAGTCAGCATGCCTATCCGAGTTTCCATCTCTGTATCTGCTCTAACAGATCTTTCTAAAACAACTTTCACCATCATATATAAGTGCTTCCTTTCAAAGCTGATGATTAAGTCTAGGGAGTACTAGCTTATATACTCACTATTTCCCAATTGGAGTTCTGTACCAGATATCATTTCTGAACCTTGTGGTTTATTTTGATGGGTGAATGGGAACACTTACTTGCTTTCTAAAGTGAGGGTAGACACCTAAATGTAAGATAGGTCTGATAGTGAAGAAGAAAGGGGAAAAATCCAATAATAGATATAAACAGTAGCTACCACTTATTGATCATCTATTGTATATCCGCCTCTATGCCAAGGGGGTTTTGCATACATTATCTTAATCCTCCCCTTAACCCTAAGAGGCAGAAGGGTGTTATTTACATTGCATGAATGAAGTAACTAGGGCTCAGTGCTTCTTGGATATGAGACATATTTGTTCATATGAGGCTTTGGATGTAGAACATTTGACACATGGGTTCGGATTCTCAGAATTTAATGATGGAGTCTGGAAAATGACTCCTCAACCCATTTGCCATTTTTTACATGACTCTTTTATATTTAGAGTTTTTACCTGGATCAGAGTTCACAAATGTGCTGACTGCAATAAAACTTGACTAAGCAATGTTCCTACATGGTTTTCACTGGAACAATAGGAGTTAAGAGCGTGATAATTGGCAAAGGGGACCCAAGCATACAATGGAGTAAAGACAGTCTCTTTAATAAGTAGGGCTGGGAGAACTGGACTGGTACAGGCAAAAAAATGAACCTAGACCACCAGCTTACACCATACACCAGAATAAACTCAAAATGGATAAAAGACTAAGTATAAGTCATAATACTATAAAATCCAAGTGGAAAAAATAGGCAGAAAAACTTCAGATATCTTACATAGCAATATTTTTGCCGATGTATCTCCTAGGGCAAGGGAAATAAAGGAAAAAATAAGTAAATTGGACTATGTCAAATTAAAAAGCTTTTGCATGGCTAAAGAAACTATCATTAAAATGAAAAGGGAACCAACGGTATGGGAGAACATATTTGCCAATGATTCATCAGACAGGGTTTAATCTCTAAAATATATAAAGAACTTATATGACTCAACACCAGGAAGACAAACAACCCAATTAAAAAATGGGTAAAGGACCTGAAAAGATACTTCTCTGAGGAGGACGAACAGATGGCCCTCAGGCATATGAAAAAGTGCTCAATGTCACTAGCCATCAGAGAAATGCAAATAAAACCTACCAAAATGGCTATCATTAGTAAGTCAACAAACAACAAGTGCTGGAGAGGATGTGGAAAAAAGGGAACCCTAGTTCCACTGTTGGTGGGAATGCAGAATGGTGCAGCCACTGTGGAAAACAGTATGAGATGTCCTCAAAAAGTTAAGAATGGAACTGCCCTTTGAACCAGCAATACCACTGCTAGGATTACACCCTAAGAATTCTGAAACACCAATTCAAAAGAATTTATGCACTCCAATGTTCACAGTAGCACTATTTATAGTAGCAAAGTGCTGGAAACAGCATAAATGCCCATCAGTAGATGAGTGAATTTAAAAACTGTGGTACATTTACACAATGGAGTACTATGCAGCAGAAAAAGGAAGAAACTCCTACTTTTTATGACAGCATGGATGGAACTGGAGAGCATCATGCTAAGTGAGATAAGCCAGTTGGGAAAAGACAAATACCACATGATCTGTCTTATAAGTGGTATCTACTGAACAAAATACAGTAGTGGTCAAAATAGAACCAGAAACATAGAAACATGGAATAGACTGACAGCTATAAGAAGGGAGGGAGGAGGTGGGGACTGATTGAAAGGAGGTAAAGGGATTAGTCAAAGAACGTATAAGAAGCACCAAAAGAGGGAAAATTGGGACAACTGTAATAGCCTAAACAATTAAAAAAATTCATGAAAATACCAAAAAAAGAAAAAAAAAAGAATGTATCTGCAGTCAAGCTACCTGGATTTTAATTTTGACTATGCCACTTACCTGCTATCTGACCTAGGGCAAATCATTTAACTTTGCTGTTCCATAATGTTCTGGTTCATAAGGTGGGGGATTATAGCATCCACCTCACTGAATTGTGATAAGGATTGTATGAATTGATCTGGGTAAGACTCTCAGAACTGTGCTTGGCACATTGTAGGCAACATGTTAGTCTCAGTTATTATTTTTATTTTTAGTTACAATTTTGTTTCTCCATTTCCTTGCAAGTTAGTGGAATGTCCCTTCTTTAAATGCAGATATGAAGAAGCAAAAAAAAAAAAAAAAAAAAAATTCAATACACATCTCAATGAACTGAATGCTAAAGTTGAGAACATAGCTCCAGCAGCACTTTCATTTTGTAAGGAAGGACTATAGAAAGAGTTCGTGGTCCCTTAGGGCCCTTCCATCTCAGACACATCTGATTAGCTAGATCATCAGGCTGAGCTTGTGAGGGAAGTGGAAGCAACAGGAGTGTTCAGGGCCATTTCATTGCTTTTGTTAAATGGGATGAAGGCAGTAAGTTAGTCAAACTGAGACTTGACTAAGAGACAGATCATAATAACGTAACAAGAAAAACGAGCAAGGCATATGAATGGCAAGGTTGTGTGGGTGGGAGGCTTGTTGAAGTAACTGATGTTATAACTTTATTGCACTATTATTTCAGTCAGGAAAAATACCTCTGACAAGCTAAGACAGAGTCCTAAAACAATATATGCTTACTGTTCTTCTTTCTTCTCTTTCTTACTCCCCCTTCCCTACCTTTCCTCCTGTTTTCCCTGTCCCCTACCCACATTCTTTTTTTTATTTCTTATGGGAAGTCAGCTTTTCTGCATTTGTGATAGCCATTGAAATGACTTATGACCCACAGTTGCAAAAGTGTAGGTTTGTAAGGGGCTGCCACAGGCTTAAAGAGACATTCCTGTCAGCAGTGACTTGTGAAAAATGTATGGTGGATAAATTGTCTGAACACATTAAATCAATGTTGGTAACAAGTATAGGATTGCGGAGAAAGTTTGGGCTAAAACAGCTAGACATAACAAAGGAACTCTAAAAAAAATGACAAGTTGAAAGTAGTCTTCACTTCTTCATTAACTTTGTTTTTGTGAATCTGCACTGACTTGTTACAACCCCCATTACTGTAATATTGGAATGGTATACAAAGAAAAACAGAGCATAATTATTCAGTGTGCTCAGGGATTTCTTAAACACCGCTGCCTCATCCTCAGGATAGAAGTCAGCAAATTCAACCCCAAACATTTCTTCAGGGGAGGACTAAAACAAATCAAACAAGTTAAAAGCCTAACAAAAAGAAAAACACCTCTTAACGTTTGTTTCTATTGCCACTTCCTTTGTGATGAGGAGCTCACCTCGAAGCTTTTTACTGGTTAGGGAGGGTTTTAAATGAATGAAGGGGAGTTAGGAACAATGAGATATCAGGGTAAATTCTTCATATCAGAAATAATTATTGTCCTACCTCCAAACTACTTCAGATCTTCAATGTTCACAATCTATGATTTTCCTAGTCATTTTAAAAGCCTGTGATCTTATTTTTCTCAGAAATCCTGTAGGAGGTGTTTATTGCTGTAGTTACACTTAAGTTGTCTACCTTTCAGGTGTCCCTTTTCTGGTAAAGACATTCTTGCATTTAAATCTTGTCTACTCATGCAGATTATCAACTCCTTGAAGGCCGGACCATAGCTTATACTGATTTTATCCATGTGGCAGTCTCCTACATATAATAATAGAATCTCCATAGGTTTTTAATGTCTGAGTGGGCTCATACTCAACAACAGGAGGACAATTGTCTTCTTTCCAGGGTCTGTGTGGTTGCTGTTTGTTGACTTTTCTGTTGTCTGCAAGAGGATAATAAGATGGTGGGTCCCCTGTTTGATTAAACCTTCCCCTGCCCTAGAGATACAATGTTTCCATGCACAGAACTATCCACAATTGCAGCAATTCCTAGTTTGTTTCACTCCTGAGTCCAGGAGGAATTATGCTCTTGAAGACAAATTCTCAGGGGATTTACAACTTTGCCTTGCTTATACTGGTGGCTTGGTAGAGGTGGGGATAAGGACATGAGAATGACTGAAGAATAAGCTCCTTGGGTTGCTGTCTGGTCTCCTTCCCACTCTCCTGCAGCCAGCTCAGGGGAAGTGAGAAAAAGGCACACAGAGCTTGATGGTTAAATGTTATTTTCACAATGAATGAGATGTTCTGAAGGTCTCAAAGTGTTGTCTGTGTTGAGAGGGAAAAAAAATGAAGAAGCAGCTACATCTTTTAATCTCCATTTGGAAATAGAAATTAAGGTAGTGTCATTGACTTCAAGCTATTAATACCATCTGAACAATTTTCCGGACTCTCGTTTTTTAATTTCAAAGCCAGTCTTTGAGTGGGAATGTTCAGTCGCAGCATTCAGGTAACAAATAAGCAAACAGACAAGGTTGAATTTATCACTGAGTGTTCAGGTCATCTGCTAACTGTTCCAGGTATCTGATTCCAAAGTAAACATATCATATAGCTATTAGGATCCCCTAGAGGCATTTAAGTGAAGTGAAAGGGCAAGCAGTGATCTGCGGCACAGATTGCCACGGCAGTCAAAGTCACTGAAACTTCTGGAGATGGAAATTTCATTTGCTTACTTTTGCATTCAATTATTCATTATGGTCTTTCTGGAGAAATTTTATGGAAGTGACAATTATTTAATTGGATACACAGATAAAACAAAGAATTATAGTAATTACTCTTCTCTCCCTGATTGCCACTGGGTCTTGATTTCTCTGAGATAGTGACCAGCTTCACGATCTGAGAGGAAAGCCTCTTCCAGCTCCTGTGAGTATTGGTGAGTCAGCAAACTGTGACTCAGTTTCTTTGTACTAAGGTGATATGAAGTCATTGGTTTATTAACTATTAATGTTTTGCTGGTACATCAAAAAAAGTATTATTGTTAGTGGTCATAGCAATTTATTCAAAAGAATTCTCTGGGAAAATATCTAGAATATTAACTGCGTGCTGTAATAAAAGTTTGTTCATCCACGCCCTGGTATGCCAATATTATGTGTATTTGGTGGATGTGGGGAGTGGAGAGGGACATTTGACCTATAAGAAGTGTTACGTTAGAGGAGCTTGTATTACATAAAGGTTGTATAAACTGGTCTAACCGAACCCATGCTTTTTTTTTTAACTTGTTCGTTATATAAATTAATGCATAAGCAGACTGAATAATTTTGCATTTTATGCAGAAAAATCAGAGTTATTAATCATTGTAGCGCATAGTATAGGTGGGTATAGTTTTCTTAGTGAAAAGGTGAAATAAAAATCATTTTCTTATGTTACATTTATTGGCATTTCTTGGCTTTATAAAAATATTATTTTCAATACAGAAGTGATAATTCAGAAAAGAAAGCACCGTATTTTATGATTGCACTATTCCATCTTACTAAAAACATCTTTTATCTTTAGAAGTTGTATTCTTTGTTGTCTACATGAATAGCTATATAAATTTAGCTATATAAAAATAGCTATATTTTGCTTAGGCACACATCTAAAAGAGATACTAAATTCACTGCAGCAGGATAGATTCTGATAAAATACCATGTAGCTACTGGATAATTAGATATCATTATGTGATTGAATAGTTTTTCTTTCATTTAACAATGTTTTCGCCTGCTATGTTTGAGGTTCTTTAGTTACAATTTTTATGATGTTACTTCCCTAAAGCTTTTGAGATAGCTTTTAAAAATGTTTACATGTGTATGTTTGTGTATGTTCAGACTCGGCACCAACTACTGATCATTGTGCTGTATATAAATCTATACACCAGACTTCAGGAAGTCTCTAAGAGATCCTCACGCTTCTTGGGGCAACATAATAAAGATTCCTCTCTGTACAATTCCTGGAATTTTGCTTTTTTCAACATCAAATCTATTCCAGTTGAGTTGGAGTCCCCAAAATTGCTTGATCATAAGCAGTACCCAAGATGCTTTTTAAAAGTGCATATATTCAGGACTCTTTAGACTTTTTGATTCCTTAGGTCTAGTATAGTGCTCAGGTGTGTGTATTTTTAACAAGCCTCCTGGGGGATTCTTAGGCTTAAGCAGGTTTGAAAATGGCTACTGAATGAAGACTAATGTCACTGTATTCTCAGAAATAAGGCAGTCATGTAAGATTTAGCTGACTGAGTTAGCTTTAAATAATTTTAAATGAAAAATTTAAACATTCTACTCATGTCATAAAATTGGGGGAAAATGCGTTCCTTTTGGCCTTTGCAAAATTGTAACTTTTTAGAGCAAAATCCAACAACTGCATCAAGATCTCTAAGATCATGCCCTGATGATTCTCCTTACAGTTACTGAAGATGAAACAATCCCAGACTTGTTAAAAATGACCAAATTCACCTTGTCACTTGCCACACAGACCTGGCAGAAATAGCCTCACTGACCATTTTCAGTTTCATCTGATACCGTTCATACTTAGTTTATCATTGAGAGTATGTATGGGCACTATCTGGGAGGTTAGTCTGCAGAATTTTTAACCACTTGTGAAAATTTAGAATTATAATGGTGAAGAGGTAGAAGTGGCTCTGCCTTCCTGAGTGACCTCATGAATATTGAACATGAATATTGAGCTGTTTCTCACTCTCCTTAGCACTCTGTTGTGAAATAATGGCCAAGCTTGTTTTTCTTGCCTGAGTTAACCACAGCCAAACCCACGTGGACAGAGACTAAACTGACTTCCTGCAAGCGCACACAAAAAGTTTACTGGATGTTTTTTCCTCAATTTTCGCAATTTTATTAGTCTTTAATAAGCATTTTCTCAGAGCTTGGTGGTTTCTGAAAGTTTTAAAATCATTTTTACTAGCGACTTC
This sequence comes from Glossophaga mutica, assembly GCA_039655065.1. Classification (NCBI taxonomy): domain Eukaryota; kingdom Metazoa; phylum Chordata; class Mammalia; order Chiroptera; family Phyllostomidae; genus Glossophaga; species Glossophaga mutica. The sequence goes on along the minus strand of CM077303.1, from coordinate 157,230,871 downwards.
CAAAGCACACCTGTGTGGTAAGTCTGTACATTCAGCCATGTTTTTACGGGACATATGTGACCAAAAATACCAAGAGGGGAGGCAGAGTTTTATTTTTAAGCTCCGTCCCTGGCTGTAAACCACAGGGAGAAAAAGGGAGGACTTGCCTGCTTGTTCGTGTTTAGCATTATGCGAGTGGTGTGAGTGATGTGGTTCCAATACGCAGGTGCTTTAATTTCATTGTGTTTCCATAAAGAAAGCCTCCTCATAAGTATAATTTATGGTAAGTTTGGGAAGGCAATTTCTCCAACTTATTAAGACTAAAGGTATGGCTTAAAAACAAACCTAAACAGCAACAACAATCTTTTTAAAAACGACTTGGTAATTCTAGTCATTGAGAATGAAGTCGGCAATGGGAATTCTCAGTTCAGGCAGATGACAAATTGGTGTAGTGATAGAATGAATTGTGTGCATTTTTTCTTCTCACATGAGGCATCTAACTGACTGAAGTGAAATCTTATGATTAAAATCTAAGATTTCTCATGAATAACTTCCTGATTCTTCAGCTCACTCCTAGAAGCAACCCTTGCTTGACATTTGGCCTCTTGGAGCTATCACAGAAACGAACCATCCCAATCCCAAGTGCGTTTCAAATATTTCTTTACAGAATCCTTCTCTAACTCAAAACCTTCTCCAGTCGCTCACTGGGCATTTGAAAACTTAAATTTAAAGACCTAATACCCCCTTTTATTCCTTCTCTCTTTTACTGCACTTCAGACACATAATTGTGAGAAAATGAATTTATTAATACTGAATCAATACAGAATATACTCATATAAAGTAGCTTGGCTAGTAAAATTTATAAGCTTATAAAAGCATAGACTCTTCTCTCCTCCAAATCAATATTTAAATTAATTGGTAGCAGTTCCTTGCTTATTAAAAAGGTGTTTTCAATAAAAACATTTTTGGAAAGTTTTTTCCAAACATTTCAATATTTTGGAAAATGGAAGGGAAAGATCAAGTGACAAAAAGATTTATAAAATTATTTTTATTTTCAAAAACATACATTTTTACTTTATTTTTTTAGAAAATTGTAATGTGATTTTTGTGACATTAATAGTTGAATTTATTTCTGCCTTTGTTGGACTGATTTTAAAGTTGCTTTTTATACTTTACCATTTATGTATAAGGTAATAAAACACCTAGTGTAGCAAATGGCAGCTCAAGTCTCCCCAAAATCTCCAATATAAGGAATTAATGAAAGTAGAAAATATGTATTTATAGTTAATGCCCTCTTAATTTAGGAATTCACTTTTATCAAAGCAAAAATAAAAATTTCTATTTAGGAAAATGTACTTGCTCTTTTCCTATTCACTCAGTCCATAGATCAAAAGCAAGCAAAAAATATTTCTGAGACACATAAAATTATGTGCATGCATATATATTTAATATAAAGATAAATGTATGACAAAAATAGGTTAAAAATTTTTAAAAAATTTTCAGCACAATGACACATACTACCATGTATATTAGTATATTTTAATTTAATTTTTCCTGGTAATATTTTTATTTCACATATTATAGCAATGCCTTATATTTACCTCAAATTATGAATTTCAAAATGATGTAATTAAAGTCAATCTATTTTAGTAATTATTCCATTGAAAATTTTTAAGGCTAACTGTGTGAGATAAGATAATTTCATCAAAAAAAATGAAAAAACTAAAATCTAAGTCAAGTTTATTGAGGTTTTTATAAACTAATTAGGGCAGAATCATTGCATGATCGCTTTTAGATCAAGAGTTCTGCACTGGGATGAATCATTCTTTTTCGATGTCCCTCTGTTTTAATTAATACTGATCATCACCACTATTACTGAAAAATTGACGTTCCCAATTTGTTGTCTTTTTACAGGACTTCCGTCGTACATCACTGGGTGGGCTTGAGCATTGCTGACCTCTCCTGCTCCCACAGCCGTGTCACAGGTGGGGCTCTGGGCTCCTACAGGTTTGGCCTCATCACTTGGGTCTCACTACTTTGCAGTCTCTTCTGTGGCAGAAGGCTCACACTTACTGTTTCACAGGAAACACTCAATATTTTTTCTTTGCAACTGAATGAAAGGAAAATGGAACTAAAGTACCTTATAGAAAATTGATTTCACTGGAAGTAGGATTGATTCTCACAGTATCTTTTAAACTATTGTACAGTAAGGGGAAGGCTTTTAGCTGTAAAGTAGTGACTTCTTCCATTATATGGGGTCTAGTAATTCAATATATCATTCAAGAATGGCAACGTTAAAGATATAATTAGCCATCAATTTAGTCAAGTTTATGACACGTCCTAAGAGTAAATATATTTATGTTTTTCAGTATCTTTGAAACTCAGGTGCAGTCGTGAGAGTCAATTGCTCAGGAAGATATTTAGAATGAGTGAGTAATCATTTCCTAGGGCAAGAGGGTCGGCCTTAGTTAATTTATGTGCAGTAATAAGCCTGACGGAACAAATCCAAAATACTAACCACATATCCAAGGAACACAGAATGGAAAGTGTCACAGAGAACAATCTAGTAGCAGTGATTCAACACACACAGATCAAGGCATTACCCCAAGAAGAAACACACAGAACCCTTCCAAAAATGCTCTCTCAAGGCATGCACATGCAAACAAAGAGAAATCCAAGACTCACAGTTCATTTGAATTCACAAGGGAAAATTTTCGGGATGAATGTTGCTTTGACGTTGTCTTACTGATGCAGAGGGAAGCCAAACCTGTTTTTAATTGCAAAGCCAAATGGTTTATGCATGGGCTCTGCCATGCTTGTGAGAACATGTTGCTTTTATAGCCCCCTCCCCCTCCAGGAACACGAGACTAGGCTTGCCAACATTGTGTTTGAGCATGGTCACATTCAAAATGAGTAGTCTTGTAGGTATTTTTAAAGGGGAGGTGTCAATCTGTCAGGGATGTCACTATAAGTGGATCTACCTTCCTATCTGTTACCACTTGCTAATTATGGATTTGGGCGATAATTGTCATAAATCTTGCCACAAAATGTGCAATAAAACGCATTTTCTGGGGGTGATGTGTGGTGAAGGATGAAGCTAGAATCTAAGGGCTTGTGATCAACAGATCACAAAGCCTGTGCTGTAGAACTGTTTCACTGTTTAATATTCCAATGAATACACATATTGTTGCATGTGTCAGGTTGCTTCAGGCAACATTGCTGGCATTCCATTATAGGAATGGTGAGTGTACACAGAACAGAGTCTGTAGAGAAGTTTCTTTTCATATGGCCAAGAGGGCCTTCAGGAATACTCTGTACTATTAAAGCTGACCTGGAGAGGACTAAGAAAGAAAACAGAATAAATGACTAATAAAATAAGTGTTTGTAAGGAGCCAACCAATCATGGCAAAGTTAGATCTTGGAAAAAATTCTGAGATGGCTCTTAAATATGTGTTGTTCTAAGATTACTTACAGATAAGGAAGAGAAAGCCAGAAAAGAAGTCTCACGCATGTAAGGTAAAGCTATGCTTTTCTGAACAAGGTTGACAATAAAAGAAAGCATAGTGTAAAAAGAGTTTCTGCTTCTGTGTCTAGTTCTTTGAGTCCTTGCTGCCGCCAGCTGCTGACTCATTAACTGCCACTGTCACCTTATCTCCTCGCACACACAGTGTTCCTCACTTTAAACATTAATTTTACACAGTTTGCAACATGGGTTCAAATGTTGGGTGTAAAAAGTCCACTCTCTCTTTGGAGAAACAAATTGTACTTTATTCTGATATTCTATGAAAATTGTGAGATTTTGTAAAGGCAGAGACATTGCCTTATTGTCCTTCTGTCCTCAAAGTAAGTTCTCACTAAATATGGAAGAATAAAGGATTCCTCCTGAAAATACTTCTTCTGAGAAGTAGAATTTTTTTAAAATTTTACTTATTTATTTTTAGGGAGAGGAGAAGGGAAGGAGAAAGAGAGGGAGAGAAACATCAATGTGTGGTTGCCTCTCATACGCCCCTTACTGGCGATCTGGCCCGCAACCCAGGCATGTGCCCTGACTGAGAATCCAAACTGGTGACCCTTTGTTTTGCAGCCTGCACTCAATCCACTGAGCTACACCAGCCAGTGTGAGAAGTAGAATTTTAGAGAAAGTGAACACTTGGCCATCAGAGGATCAGGGAGCCACTGAACATTGCTGCTTACCGCTCTTGATGTAATCAAGCAAACAGCTCTTGGTCTACTAGAAGAAGGTAAACGTAGAATAAAGGAAGTGTAGTTCCTACCTATAAGTATTTTATATTTAAATTCAGACAACGAAGTCTAAGAAAATATATGCTGAATTCTCTATTGATACAAATGCACATTTAGCAGAACTTACTGGCCAACGCTTAGTAGTGGCTGGTTCATACAACATAGAGCACTCTAGCCTAGAAGTCAGTACAAAATGTTCTTGGGTAACTCATTCTTTTGTCCACTGTTCACTTTATGTACATAGATTGGTATGACCGTGAATAAAACACAGTCATACTTTGCTTACATGTCCCTCCTGACCTGGACTGCCTACCTTTTACTTCTTGTTATAGACTAGAACTATTTATGTCAGTCTCCAGCTCACCCATAAAATTTTTCTCAATTAGAGAAGCAAGACTTAGTCATAGTGCTTATACCTATTGACTACCTTGGGGAACAGATGGTCAATAGGTAGAAGACAAAGTTCAGGTCTTTGTCTTAATTAAACATTCAGAGGATGTAACATCAACTTGTAACTTAGTAATATAAACTCCTTGTAAAGAATAATAAAATCAGTCATGTATTATGTATCTACAAAATATACAGCAAATATTATAGAAACAACATGCTGGTATCACAACCGTACTGTCTGGGGGTACTACTATCACACTTATTTGATCAAATGAAGAAACTGAGGTTCAGAGAACTTGAGAGGTGGGCTAAAGGCATGTGCTAAAAGCCAGTCTGGTCTATAAAACTCTGTACTGTCATTTATGTCTTCCATTTCTTTCGTATATGTGGCGCAACAGACTGAAAGGTGTCATGAGATGGAAGAAGGTGTTTTTTGTTGGTTACTAGGGAGTGTTTCTTAGGTAGAATCAGATTATTTACTCTTGTATTTAACTCAATGGGATAATAAAATGACAAGAAAAACAGTTCTCTCTACGCTTAAGGACTAGGGAGAAAGGGTATTGTTATATATGTGTGGGGAGGTGTATGCTGGGGGATGAGACGGTGGACTTTGGAAGACAAGATGTAATTTAGTTTAACAGTGTTTGTGAATGACTTGCCATCTGCCAGGCCCTTTGCACAGGGTCTGGACGTGGCAAGATGAATTATACTGGTTTGTTGTCTTCATCTTCCAAGAGCTTTTTAATAGTTCAGGGAGGAAGAAAAAACAAAAAAATTACGCCAACATAAGATAAGAAGTGATCTAGTAAAGCTCACCAAAGACTTTGGAGACATAAAGTAAAGTGATTTAGTCCAGCTAAGGCAAGAGACGTATAGGGAATAAAGTAAGAGAAATAAGGGATCCAGTCAGCTCAAAGCCATAGGAGTGCAATGGTCTTGTCTCCCCCAAACACACCAGGAATTCTCTGGGTTTAGTAGTGTCCCAGGGATTTCGGGAATGAGCTCAAACATAAAAGAGGTGCCTTAGAAACACTCTTCCTCTCAGTTACATGGAACTTGTCAACTAGATCTGGCTACATACAAAATTCTCAGACCCAGTGCAAAACAAAAATGCAGGGACTCTTGTTCAAAAAAGCAGGTAAAAGGTGGTATGAAAGGCTCTAAAATACAAAGCTTTTTCTTTCTTCCACAAACTCTCTCTCCCTCTCTTGACTAGTCATGCTGTTCTTTGCTATTTGTCACTCTAGGTAAAAAAAAAACTTTAAAATTTAAATTATTTGTATGAATTTTGCCATTTATCTTTATATTGTGCAATGCCAGTTTTCAGTGCAAATATAAGAGCATTTAACTTGTATGCACTGAAATTTCATGATGTGTATTATGTTGCTCATATATGCATTTGTAGTTTATTCTTACCAGGACAGTAAAAATGCTGCAGATAACTAATTCGACTATGTTTATTTGTTTTTGATACATGCACATTTTAGCAATATAACATGCTTATCCTTTGCTCTCCCTTGAGTCTCTCTGAATTCCATACATTGTGGGTCATGGGGCATCGCAAATGCTGTATGTGAATGGGGTGACAAAGGATGGGGGAATATTGTGTGTGTCTCCTCTGCTTGCACATATTCTCTATTGTCTCATTGGATGTCACTTACAAAACATCCGTTCAAAGATAAAATTATTAAGAATTTTGAAAAGTGACAGCAGAGCATTAAATCAAGCACAGGGTTCCTTCTAAGCATGGAGTCTGGGCTGATCACATAGGTTATAAGCCCATGAAGCTTGCCTTTCTGTCAACACAATTTCATCTTAGACAAAAAAGCAAGGTCAAAAGATCAAACTGAATTCTATGCTCTTTGACTCATGGGCTGAGAGATCAACCATCCTTCATCTTGCAAAAGTCCAAACCAGAAATACAAACTGATTATTCAGAAAGGAGGATAAATTACTGGCCCAAATTTATTAGGGTGAACTTGAACAGGAGACCCTCATGTCCATCCTCAATGTTCTCTGCACTGGATAGCCCAAATTTTTCTCATAGATAATAATGATAATAATAATAGGGCAAGGAAAGAATAAGCATCCTCTGGTTGTTTCTCTTTCTTATGGGAACTCAGACGACAAGATAAGGAGCCTGGGAAACAATAGAAAGGGGAATTCTAGGAATATGCCACATTGCTTTCCTTTCCTCCAAAACAGCATGCTTGCATAAATTGATTTTCCTACCATGCTAGATTTCCAACTACAGGCTGTGTCCCAGGCAAGTTTTTGTTCAGTTTCCTCCTGGTCAATAATTCTCTTTAATTTCATGCCCCAGTATACTGTATCCATTCCCCTGAACACTAGAACTGGTGCCCAAATCTAAGTTGAGTTATACTTAAAAAAAAAAACCCTACATTTTTAAAGATGTTGTTTATTTGATTTTAATGAATATTTCCTAGAATATTGACTATACAAATTTTACTTTTTCACCAGCTTTGTATCTACCTTATGAGAGAAGGAAGAGTATGATCTTATTAGTACTAATACAATTTGTTAATTGTTATTAAATATTTATTGTGTGGCAGACACAGTTTCAAGCATTTTACATACACCAACTGATTTTGATAGAATAACTCTGAGTTTGGTGTTATTATTAAAACTATGTTAAGGGCAAGGGTTCTTCCTGGTTTAGCTACTATTAGCTGGGAGGCTGTGGACAACTCAATTACTCTGTGCCTCAGTTTCCTGATTGACACAATAGTACCTGCCTCATAGAGTTGTTGTGCTAAAAAAGGTCAGAAGTGTAAAATGCCTGGAAGAATGATTGGCACACAGCAACATTCAATAACTGCTAGCTATGCTTATCCTCTTGTTACTCCTTTTCCTCTGGGGAGGGCTTTCTGTTGGGTGGCTGTGTGCTTTTGGGTTAACTATTTAGTCCCTCTGGGCCTCTTTTTCCTCATCACCAAAGGTAAAAAAAATGGGATTCTGATGAAGATTACTTGAGGTAATGTGTGGAAAAGTTCAGCATAGAGCTGGACACAGAATAAATTTTTGTCTATAATTATGAGTGTTTTCTTAGGAAACTCCTACTTATTCTCACTTCTTTGATTCTTGATGAAATAATGATGTTTCCTCTTTTTTTAAATGGAAGTTTAATTAGCATGCAGCATTGTGTAAGTTTAAGGTGTATACTGTTGATTTGACACACTTACATATTGCAATGTGATTATCACCGTAGCATTAACACCTCCAACACATCGCATGTCATTTCTTTTTTGTGTTGAGAATAATTAAGATCTACTCTTTAATCAACTTTGAAGTTTATAACACAGTATTGTATTATTGTATATTAGATCTCCAGAATTTTTTCTCTACCAGTTGTAAGTTTGTACCCTAATGTTTATTCTTCTTGAATCATTAAAATATCCATAGCATTGTACACGAAGTCTCACGCTTAACGATTTTTCTCCTTTTTCTGTAGACCCTGAGTTCTGTTAAGTTTTTCCTTTCCCTGTTTCCCCCCTTTCTCATCAGTAACTTCTACTCGTGTTTTCATGGCACACCTCCTACCACACCAGTGCTCTATTTTCGGTTTGGTTCCAGACAATGACCTGAGTGTGTAATTAATAGGTGTCTCTGAGCTTTACCAGTGTGGCTGTCCAGCATTCTAAGAAAGCATTAGGGAGGATGCAAAGGTGGAAGCTGGACTGTAGAGAATAAATTTAAAATATCAAAGTATGCTCATAGATGGTAGGTTTTAAATGTCCTGCCTTTAAGGACATTTTCTGCTCACTTTGGGATGTACAAAATACAGTGGCACCACTAACACTGGTTTACCATCTCCTTCCTTCATCATAGTTGCTATTTCTTTCTCCTTCTCCAAGTGTTTTTTCCTCTTATTTTATAAAGCGAAGAAAAATAAACAATTTTTTAGGTATATTTAAGATTGAAATACTTTGTGTATTTAACTGAGGTTGAAGCCAAGAATTAAGTTTATTTCTGTCTCTTGAATACTTTTCCTGATCAATAACTCATAATTAACAAATTTAAAAATGCAACCTTTACATTCTACTTTAGGTTACTTACCTTTTTTTTTTTAACTCAGTTTATCTTGGAGAAAAATGGCACAATAACACTTTATTGTGGAATGTGATTAAAATGAATTAATTCAGGTTTATAATGTAAACTGAGCTTAAGTGGACTACTTAAAACCTATTTTAAATATAACCATCACCATATTTTACAACTTGAAATGTAATTTTTCCTCCAAAGCAGGTTAGTTCAGAGCTAGTAATTCCAGATCACTGGCTGTGTGTACACAACTGCTCAGGCTCCCTCCCTGATGCAACTCTTCACCATCCCAAGGCCTCATTTTCTCAGCCTTTCCAGCCACAGGCTCCTTGAGTCATCTAATTGAACGACAGAGAGCCACCTTCTCCACACCCTCAGATTTATATTTTTAACAGCATATGAATATAAAATTTGTTACAAATGAACATTTAGAATTTACAAGCTGCTTCATGAGAGTAATATTTACAACCTGCACTAAGAACTCATATTCAAAATATATCAACAGCTATAAAAATTTTTATTAGATAGTGGAGTTCTCTCTTAGGAAGTGAAGGTCTTGGTTTAGCTACAGTTCAACCAATATTCTATTTTATGATCTTGTGTTGATTGCATATCCCAGTCTCTTCACCCATGAAATGAGAAGAATAATGTTTCTGGTAACTTTATAGAGATGGTGTGACAATGCAAGAATATAAAGTATGTGGGGGAAATTTTGCAACTCCACAAAATGGTCAAGCCTATGACAAGCGTTTTTAGGACCATCTACTGTGATCTCTATGTACAAAGCAAATTGAAGATCTGAATAAATTAGACCCCCACTCTTTTTGCTATTCTACAACCTGACATATTGCTCAGATATCTGAGACAAAGTGTTTTTAAAATATAGTTCGGCCTGTACTCTCTTGTGAAAACCTCAGTTTTTTATTTCACTTTACATGTTCCATCACCACTTGCGATATTTGCTGCTACAGTCTTGTTGAATTGTTTCTATGAAGAAAGAAGCCTATAAATGAATTCCGAAGTTATCTTAAACAAAATCTAACTTGCTCTTCTTTGAATAATATAAATTCCATTTACTTGTTAGTTTATTCTTTCTAGAAGGGATATTTAATCTAATAGACTATTTTAGAGTTAAGATTCTTTCCCCAGAGAGCAGAGCAGACCTCCCCTTATCTTTAGTCCATGAGTTTGCATTAAAAAAAGCAGGAGCGCAGCTGCTGGGAGGCCTTTCCTGCACCCCTGAAGACCAGTCTTCTTCTGAATGTTGTGTAGAGTCTCTCATCCAGATAGGAAGACCACCACGGGACAAGAGGTGGAAACTCGCTACTCAGGAAATTGTTAATATACAAGATTTTGGAAATGTTTTTTTCCAGAGAGTCTTGTACCAAGTCAGAAAGGATCTTAACTATGTTCTCCATTGAGTTTTTAAAAACGAATTCTTGGAGGGATATTTTTCTTGTTTTATTGACAAATATTTGACATACATCCCTGTATAAGTTTAAGGTGTACAACACGATGGTTTGATTTGCATACACAAGGTGTGGCAGAAGTAGGTTTACAGCTGTTCATATAAATGATAACACAATAATTAATAAGTAATATAAGAATAAACTGTTTCACATGCTCACAATTGTGAACCTATTTTGCCTTACCTGTATTGTGAAATGATCACTACATTAGTTTTAATTAACATCCATTATCTCATACAAATACAATACAGAAATATTTCTCCTTATGATGGGAAATCTTAGGATCTTCTCTCTTAATAACTTTTCTACATATTATTGTATATATTATATTGTAGTGTTAAAAATAGTCATCATGTTATACATTATATTACATCACAACCTCTTCATTCATTCATACATCATCAATAGACACAGGTTGTTTTCATGTTTTAAGTATTATAAATAATGCTGCTATAAACGGGGGGTACAGATATCTTTTCAAGTTAGTGTTTTCACTTCCTTTGGATATATTCTTAGAGGTGGAATTGCTGGGTCATATGGTAGTTCTATTTTTAATTTTAGGGGGATCTTCCATATTGTTTTTCATAGTGATTGCACCACCTTATGCCCCACCAACAGTGCACAAGGGCTCCCTTTTCTCCACATCCATGTAAGCATTTGTTATCTTTTGTCTTTTTGATGATGGCTGGTAGTCAATTCTTGTCCTAATCCCAAAACATGTCTTCCCAAAGTATTCTATATCTGCTTAGCTTTTTCAGTTGCCAGCTCTCTCAAGCTCATTCTTTAATCCTTCACTTTCCATGACCCATCTCCAAACTTACTGAAACTGTCTTTTAAAAAAATCCTAGATGACCCTGATCCTTTCTAAATGTTACCCCCCAAACTTTTCTATTACCTTGAGTTTCCATTAACTCTATCTCACTCATCTGAACCTTCTGGATATTAAGCAAGGGAAGAAAACATGGGTAAAAACAGGTGGTCACACGTTATGAGTAAAGGTAGATGTCATGAGACAGAGCAAGAAGAGGGAAGGTTGGGCTGAATGATCAATTTTACAGCTGAGGAAGCTGGAAGAAAATAATGAAAGATGGAACTGCCAGTCCATGATAACACAGAACAAACAAATGCTAGAAGCCGAAGTCAGGGTGCTATTGAGTAACAGAGATTTCACTCAAGAAAACGACATAGGCAGTGCTGTTGGTAGTAGTGGAATTATAACACTTCTGGGTTACTCTTATAGACCTGGGGCTCAATTCATATGTAAAACAATCTCTTTATTGTGATGATAAGTCACTCACAAAGTGTTCATTTGCTTGCTGACCCATTTGTTTTATGCCAAGTAAACCTAATGCAGAAACAATCCTTTAACTCCAAAATATATTTGCAGCAGTTCCTGTGTAAATATATCCTTTATTACCTGATTATGTATATGCCTGAACTTTTACTTTTCTTTTTACTGTAAAAATTTTAAATGATCCGAAGCCCCACAACACGGCTATTGCCAGTTCTGTCCTCTTGGGTTAATGTTAAGCCACTGACGATTGCTTTCTAGATGCCTCTGTCCAGTCAGCTGTGCACCCACTGAATAGTTGTGTGGTTTAGATTAGATCTCCCCAGTTTGTTGATGAGAATGTCAGGTAGGACAGAATCAAAGGCTTACAGAAGTCTGGAGAGATTACATCTATTGCATCCTTGTTATCTACAAGGCCTGTCACTCTATCATAGAAGGAAATTAAATTGGTCTGGCATGATTTGTTCCTCTAAAAGCCATGCTGGTTGCTACCCAGTTCGTTATGTTCTTCTAGGTGATTGCAAATTGATCATTTTGATGATTTATCTCAGTAACTTCCCTGGCACTGTGTTTTAGGCTCACCAATATTTCTTTTTTCTTTCTTTTAAAGATGGACATTTCATTTACTTTTTTCTCTTTTTTAAGGATTTTCCTTCATATGTATGATTTTTTTTATCATAGCTGATTGAGGCCTGCCAACATATTTTAAAACATTCATTCATATATTTTTACAATCTGACATTTGTGTAATTTTCAACAATTAACTATTAATTCAGCCTGTATTTATTCATTGACTCTATCAATTCATTGAGTCACTTATTTAACATGTATTGATAATCTAGGATTTGAGAAAATAATACATTTATAAACAGTGAATTCATAAGCTTCTTGAGAAATATATAGTCAGTGGAGGAGATATACAAATAAAGAAGAGATTATAATACAGGTCTGAAAGCACTGTAATGGGGTAAGATGGAACACTTACAATAGGCATTTATTCCAATAAATCAGGGAAATTCCAGGAGAAAGTAATGTCTAAACTGAGTTCTCATGATTCAGCAGGAGTAGGTAGATGTTAGAGAAAGTGATGGGAAGAGAGAGTGAGCAGAACAGAGAGGAAGGAATACCAGGCAGAGGGAATAGACTTTACAAATATACAGCTGTGAGGGTATAGTGAGTTTGAGGACTCATGCATGGCAGTTCAGGACTACAGCATAGACTTCCTATGCTTAGGCATTGGAGAAGCAGGATTATAATAGAGCTGGAGAGTAGGGCAGGGGCAGACCATGAAAATCTTGAGTGGCAACAGAGTAAGCTTGATATTCTTCTTGAGTGCCATGGAAGATATTCAAACCTCATTCAGCTAATTTTTATTGGGTAGCTATTATTTTAATAGCATGAATGGTCTTAAGCATCAGAAGGAGATAGAAATAAATTAGAATATAATTTCACTCCTTCAGTACCTTGCAAAGTACTGAAGGAGTGAGGACTTACAGACATGAAGCAATTAAATTACAATATAAGTAGTTTAGGTAAGGGCCAAATAAGTGTCTCTGAGAAGAGTTACTGGGAATTTAGAGAGCAGTCTTGTAGTTGAATTTATCTATTTTATTTAAAGTAATGATGAGGTAAGAAGCATCTCTGGCTTAAATTATTTGGGAAGACTCTAAACAGCATGCATTCAAATTATAAATGATACTTACATGCCTACAATTGTTCACTACCAGCTACAAACTTAGCTTACCCATGTTCTTAATTCCCACTGCCACGGTAAAGGTTGGACAAAAAGGGTAAAAGCAAGTGGGAATGGGGTTACTTCTCCTGATAATAACTTAAATAGTTTAAACCAACTCCACTTCTGAGAAAAAGCAGACTATTTAGAAAAAGTAATTTTAAAAGTATGCTTAAGTGTACTGAAAGATGATAAGTAGGAAATAAATTACTGAGCCAAGATTTGGGATAGAGGTGCAGGGTAATAACCTTAGTATTGGAGGATGTTTTGAACCCTACTATTTTACCCTCTTTTTCTCCCAAATATGGAGAGAGTAAGTGGCACTTTTGACAGCCTTGCCAGACCAAGGAACAGTATTGATGAGCAGGACTCACTCAAACTATGGACACCTGTGAACACTGTTACTCTAATTAGGACCCTAAAAGCTTCATACTGGGCCCTGGCTGGCGTAGCTCAGTGGATTGAGCGCGGGCTGTGAACCAAAGGGTCGCAGGTTCGATTCCCAGTCAGGGCACATGCCTGGGTTGCGGGCCGGGCCCCTAGTGGGGGCCATGTGAGAGGCAACCACACATTGATGTTTCTCTCCCTCTCTTTCTCCCTCCTTTCCCCTCTCTAAAAATAAATAAATAAAATCTTAAAAAAAAAAAAAAAAAAGCTTCATACTGGGACTACAAGTGAATGAGGAATAGGTTCTGCAACTGGAGAAGCTCAGCTTAGTGCCATGTCAATCCATATTAGAAAGGTGCCTGGAGTATTAATACTTCCAGACATCTTTCAATTAATGTAGTTGCCATTTTTAGAAAATGTCAACAAGAGATGCACATTTTTTTTCAGGGCACATAGAACATTTTCCAAATAGACCATATTATGGGGATAAAATAAATTTCAAAAAGTAAAAAATTAAAGTAATAAAAAATGTTCTCTTACTGTAATGAAACTATATTAGAAACTAACAGAAAGATCTTTAGAAACAGTCTCTACTATTTGGAAATGAAAGAATATACTTTGAAATAATCCATGGAACAAATATACTGAATTGAATTAAAATAAAAACACAGGATATAAAAATTTGTGGGACACAACCAAAGTAGAACCTAGAGAAAGAACTTACAGCCTTGAGCAACAAATTAGAAAAGAAGAAAGGCCACAAATAAATGACCCCAGCTTCTAAATTCAATGACAAAAGGAATAGAAAATAAAACTTAAAGTAAGCTCAAGAATAGAAGAACTAGAGGAGAGGTTTTGCTCTAATAAATATCAAGGCATGTTTCTAAGACACACAAAGATAATCTAGTGTTGTCACAAGGACATGTGAATAGAATTAAACAGCGAAAGAAATAGATGTATGATTACTTGGACACTTGTTTTTGGCAATGTTAAACTGTAGAGCAGTGGGGAAAAGATGGTCTTTTCAACAAATGATCAATTGGTTAGCCATATAAAGAAAACTGCATTTATCCTATCTCTCACCATAAGCAAAGCTATTCCAGGTGGATTGTACTGAACTATAACTTATGCAAGATCATATAGGAAAATATGTTCATGATATATTAAGTAAAATATATATAATCTATGAAATTACTAGCCATAAAAGAAAAGATTAATAATTTAGATTATATAAAATGTAAGAAATTTTATTCATCAAAAGACACAAGAAAAGAAATTGCAATCCATACAAGTGACTAATATCCAAAATATAATGTGCTCTAATAAGTTAATCATGAGAAAGACATATAACCCAATAGCAAAATGGGCAAAAGTCTTTAAGTGGCACTTGTTAAAAGAAGATATTACTTGTATAACTGGCCTATAAACTTATAAATGTATTTAACTTCATTAGTAATAAGGGAAATGCTACTTAAACAATGATCATATAGCGTCATTCATTCACCAGCATTGCTAAAATTAAAAAACTGACATTACCAAGTGTTGGCAAACACGGAAATACGAAAGCTCTAACCCATTGCTTGTGAGAATGGAAATTGGTACAACTACATTGGAAAACATTTTAGCATTATCTATTATGATTAAGTGTTTACATTTGCTATGACCTGCCATTCCTCTCCTTGGTATATACCCAATGAAACATGTGAATATCATAAACAAGTATGCTAATTTCAGGATTAATTTTGCTTGTTAAAAACTGGAAACAACTTCAGAAACATTGACATTATACTATGTAAACATGTCCAGTGGAATTTACACAGCATTGAAAAGATGCTGTATAACATATAGAGTGTTCAAAAACATAGTCAAATGTCTTGAACCTAATGTTAAGCAGAAAGAGCTAGACCCTAAAAAATGTTTATGTGTGATCTTATTTACATTAAATTTAACAAATAGGCAAAACTTTAATAAAGAATTTAGGAATGTATGCCTAGTTAATAAAGTTATAAATAAGAACAAGGGAGTGACAGCTATAAAAGTACGTAGTCAGGATATTGTTTGTACTAGGGGATGGGGCAGCAAGGGTTTGAGTGGGAGAAAGTAGAAGGAAGCTTCCAAAGTGCCAGCAATGTCTTCTTTCTTGAACATTAAGGGGTTTACATGGATTTTTTCAGTTTATGGTAAGTCATTGAATAGTAAATTTGTATTTTATATAATTTTCTATATATGTGTTATGTCTTGCAGTTGTTATCATCATCATTATTATTTTTATGCAGAGAAAGAAAAGAAGCTATGAAAATCAGGAGGATTTTGAGTGGAAGTGACCTTGGTGGTAGAATTCTAAGTAAGCCTTAAACTCTCTTCTTTCCATACTGGCTTTTTGTTTTCCACTTCTTTCTGAAACATGATATGTAATTTTACCAATTACAGCTTTGTTCTGGCATACGAAGTACCTTTTGTAAAAATGCAAATACCTCTGGTGGTTTGAAGGGCTGTCATCACAAGTCTCTTGCTTCCAGGCCCCAGAATTCCATGTAACAAGTGTACAATGATTCATTTTCATTTTACAGGTTAAATTGTCTTTTCTGAACCAGACAAGAACTTAACTGCCATTTATAACATTGTTTTTACAGAGATTCAGTCCAGATTTAAATTTCAAAAGAAAGTGTTGTAGTAAGATCTATTTGCCATTTAGGAAATGACTATACAGCAACGTGCATTATATAAGGAAGAATTGGTAAGATTTAACTTTGGCTTACTGGGCTCGAGTTTTGGTTCTACTAATTAGTAGCTACTTAACTGTGATAAAATTATTATTTCATGAGATTCAGTTCACTCATAAATAAAATATGGGTAAAAATACTTATCCCCAAAAGATATTATAGGGTTCAAATGATATAAAACACATATAACTGTAAGAAATAAAGATTTAAATTTACAAAAGAAGGAAGAAAATTGGATGTAAGAGATAAAACAGACTAATAAGAATGTCATGTAGGATGAAATCATTGTTTCATTTAGCTGGTATTCCCTGTTTCACACTGGTAGTATTTTGAGCAACTGCCTCATAATTGAATTCCTCTTTATCATTCTTAGAGGCTCAGAAGATACACATGGAAAACTTCTCACTTAACTTTTAAAAACCTTTGCATCCATATTTGCATCTGAACTCCTGATCTGTGGTTTCCACAAGAGAAGAGAGAGTGCCGGGCATATAAACAACCACAAATATTTGTTGAATTTGTTTGGATCTCTTTTCGAACCTCCTTATATCTGAACCACATCTTGAGATGGAATGATCTGTATATGTCTTATCTGCTAGGTAAAGTACATACTTGTATTTTTCCTGTGATGATATCATGGGATTTAGACTATTCTCCCTAGACTTAGGATATAAGAAAGGCGACCTACATCATGTGAAGCCATAGTAGACACTTAGGGAGATTTTGAAAACTCATCTTTGAAGTCCTCGAGCATGAGGCAACATATATCTATTGACTTATTTACACAAATTGTTTGGCATTTTTAAAAATAGTAATGGCTCTACTGACTTATCATAGACTTTAGAGCCTCTGTGAAATGATAAAAAAATAACCAGGTCAATTTTTGATTCTATCTGCTCAGATTCATTGACATCCCTATGACATCGTGAGACTTGTAGCCATGATGAAGGATGCTTTCTGTGTTGACAGTCACTTTACCTGAGTAAACGCTGTCTGGTTCATGGGGAAAACCATTTCTCCACCTTATCCTTGTTAGCTCCATGCCACTCAGGCCAACGAGTAGTGTCATGGGCATTTGGAGGCAGATGAAGATGAAACCACACACATACTTTGTTTATAAATAAAACTTAACCGTAACAGCAAAAGCTGTAGTTGTATAACCATGTATAATAAAATAAAATTTTATTTAGCTTTTTCCACTCCTTCAAAACTTCTGTTTCAAAGTTTCTGGTGCACATCATATTAAACCCACACATATGCCTTCGAGATAGCCTGACACTCTTCTCCTCCCTGTGACTGTGAGAAAGAATGGTGGCCATAAACTGGCTCAGAATCTCTAAAGGAGAGACAATATCAGGAATTGAATTAGCTATGTAGGCTACTTGGCTTTGGTCTGGCCAACCATTTGGGCAAATAAAAGAATCAATAGGACATGCCCCAGTGGCTCATCCTCTTGGGAATTTTCCAGCTGTATCTGTGGAGCTCTTCCTACAGATTCTTCAATAGGCTATTTAATTTACTGTTTAAATTTAAATCAGAGGGCTACTTAACTCTTGGATCCTGGCTTTGAGTACTACATTAATCAAAAGCAAAGACATGTTACATTATCTGGATCTCTTAAATTTACAAAGGCATATCTTTTCTAATGTACAATTATATTTTTTTATATGAGAGAAAAATCTCAATATATTTATTACTCTCTCCACTGCTGGATGGTTTACCTTTTATCTAAAGAATGAGAGGGAGTTGAGAGAGGGTGTAAACAGAACTGCCTTTGGGGGGTTATAGTTTTAGTATCTTTCCTAGAAGTTTTCACTTTCTGCTTTTGTTCTCACCAATGAAGAAATAACCTGGTTGTGGTTCTACTGTTTTTGGTCCAAAGGGTCAGGATAGCTTGTAGACAGAAGCATAGTTGGTTTCATGGTGACCCAAAATTATCCTGGACTTCAAAGAACTTCCTCTTCTCTCTGCATGAAGAACTCTTTAAAGAAGTCCTTTTTCCTTTTACAAGGTGAATGCTTCAAAGCACGTGGGAGGAGTATTTCCTTCTCAGTGTTTACCTTTCAGAGGTGAGGAGTTCATAGACATTTCCCTGTTTGTACAGTAGGATCTAATCATTGGCTTTGAGGCGAAGGCTCTCTCTGCTGCTGTTCTACTGTCAGGAGTTTCCCGTGCTCATTTTTCACTTACTGATGCACTAAAGAAGCTGTGCCAGGAACCCGAAAAAAGCTGCGTTCAAGTCCTCTGGAGTGTATTTCTGTCAACATTGTGTATCACTAAAAAAAGAACTTGGTTCTGTTTTCAAAGCCTTGCTTTCTTTCACAGGTTACAAATGTTCACTGAGTGGCCAGAAATGACAGGCAAAGTGGATGAGTGGGAAAGTCCACATATTTTCTCACTAGGCATGAGTGAAGAAAGGCCATAAAACAATGTAACAGATTTTTAATGCATCCACATGGATTTATGCATTCAATTGAATATGAGCCCCTCCATTAGGAAAACCTGGAGGATGCTGTCTGCAAGATATTCAACAATATAGAACATGGTGTAAAAACAGTTTTGGAAACACACTGATCTTGTGCTGTGCCATTTTACACCATCTATGATGTCATTTTATCTGCCCTAGGGAGCATGGTATTAGTTTAAACCCTTCCTTTCAAGAATAGAGCAATGACTTTCACTTTCTTAGAATTAAAAATAATTATTTTTGCATTAACTAACTTTTGAAACTAACCTTTGAGTGAAATTTTATTTTTGGAAACGGTTAAACACAATTGAAATGGAATTTGGTAAAAGATCAATCTCTGTAATATTATTTAGCAAAAGAAACAGATAAAAACATTAATGGCAAGAATTACATATCTATGCTATGATCATGACAAAAAAAATGTCAGACCCAGAAAAAACTAGATGAAAGAAAACACTCTAAAATGTTATAAATGTTATTTTAGAGTGGTAAGATTATGAACGACTTTTATTATACATTTATAGCAGAAAAATCTCAATTCATGTTTGGAAAAATAATGAAGGAGACTTTCTTTTGCAATGAATACACAGATTCTGCCTGAGAGAAATTATAAGCTATTTTAAGCAATGGAACTATCATCGCAATAATGAATTAAAACGAGATAAAGATATTTGCTATTTATTGAAAAGCTACTGTATGCCAAGAACATTGTTCTATGTTGCATGCCAATGGTCTCTAACCCAGAAAATACCCTTCAAAGTGGACATTTTAATTTCCCTTTCACAGAAACCGAAGTGTAGAAAGATGCGGTGACTTGCCCAAGGTCACATGCAGCGTATGGGATTGAGTGCAGGCCTTTTCACTCTTAAGCCTGCATGGTATTTTAGAGACACCAGAAAGCCTCTTCCTGTGTCCAATCGGTCTTCCCATTGGCCGAAGGCGGCTAACTGCCTTGACATTAGAGGGCTTTTATCACCTGACCCCAGCTAATTGTCTTACCTTATTCTTCTTCCTCTCCGGTTAAAGAGGTTCTCTCTCCAGATCTCTCTCTCCAGGATCATGTCATACATTCCCACACTCAGCTCTCTTCCTCACACCATCTGCAGTGCTCTCCACACTCTTCTAGCTTTGTACAGCCAATTCAAGATGTCCAAAACCATAAAAAGTCCTGGATTTCTCCAATTGGCTGGATTTGTGCCTACCTGCAATATTTTTTATTGATTCTACTAGTCACTGAGCATCTGCTTTTTGGCAGCTCTTATATTTTTTTCATATCGTGATGTATATGTGACTTTCTCCACAGCTGAAATGTTCTCTTCTTGAGGTCGGGCATTTGTATTTCATTGAGTTCGCATTTATTGTGGCATCCCATAATGGTTAAGAGAACAGAACCTGGAGTAAGTCAGTGGCTCCACCACTTTTTGACTGTGTTGCCTTGAGCACGTTATTTAATTTCTCAAATTGTAGTTTTCTCATCTGTAAACTGTGACTAATAATACTCACAACTTCATAGGTTTGCTGGTAGAATTAAATGACATATTAAAGGTAAAGCAACATTGGTACATTTATGAGACATTGAAAGCACCCAAGTATTATTATTGTTAACATTAGTTGTAGTATTCTTATTAACAAAAAATAAGCACAAGAAACTATATAATAACCATCAGAGAGTGACTTAACTTAATAAAACTTCATCAATCTTTTCACTTCTTTTTAGATCTTTTCAACATACATAGGTATCTTTGTTTTATTAAAAATAATTTATAATTATTTGTTACATCCATATTACTTAACACTGTCCTAAATATTTAAAATCACTTTATACACATTTGCAAAATAGGTATGAGTAAATGGACCATTCTCAAATAACAACCAAAGTAAGAAGGAAAAAAAAGAACAGATACAAAGTGAAAAAAAACCTTCAAAATGAGAACATTCAAGATAACATTGTGGTTGGAATTAGAGCAGTGATGGATTTAAAAATTTAGGTAGCCCTGTGCAACTACACTTAATAATAACAAGTGGGACTTTTGAGTCTATAGTTGTTTCAAAGCAGTCGTTCACTGTGGATGATTCTCAAGGAAACAGGTGGGACTCGGTTGACTTTCTTACTTGTCTGTTGGTCAGTGACTCATGTATAACTCTTGGAGTGATTACTGCTTGTGACTGATGTTTCCAAGCTGACTAGTGATTCTAAAATATTTCCCAAAGACTGAAGATGCACAGGGAGGCAAGCCCATTTCTGATGACCATCACTGGGGAAAACAAGTGTGCTGAGAGCACACACTAAGCCCCTGTTTGTGCTCTAAGTGGCGCCCACATTGATGGAATTCAGTTTCAGCCTCAAAATTTTAAGTTACAAGCAAAGCAATTTTGTTTTATTGGCACTAAAGCAAAGCTATATAGCATCCAAAGAAGACAAGAAAATAGCTGTGGAATTTCCAGGCTCTCAGCTTCCACCTGCAGTTGGTCTTTAGGGGTTTATTCTGCTTGAGGCTTATGCCTGAAGTTTTGTGAATGGAAGAAGGAAGGTGACAAGTTTAGGTTACAATCTTGAGTAATGAGGGTGATCAATCAACTGTCCTGGCTATTACTAAAAACAGTCAAGTATTTAAAATACCAGTCTGAATTGCAGGGGTTCTTACTGTGATAGACTTAAAAGGAGACAGAAGCTACTGTGCATTTGTAAATCCTGCATGTGTTTGAACAACATCACTAGCCATGGAGCTTTCACATGTGAAATTGTTATATTGTTCAGAATTGCTTCCACTATTCCTGCTGGTGAGTAGAATGCCAATAACGTAATTTATGATATGTTAACCAACACACACACAGTGCCACAGTATGGAAAAACTCCACTAAAAATACCCCCTAAGCAGAACATAATCAATATGATGCAAATGACACAGGCCTACAAGAGACCCACTTCAGATCAAAAGACACACACAAACTGATAGTAAAGGGATGGGAAAAATATTTCATGCAAATGAAAACAAACAAACAGCTGGTGTAGCAATACTTTTGTCAGACAAAATTGACTTTAAAACAAAGGCTATAAGAAAGACCCAACAATTCCACTTCTGGGTATTTTTCTGAAGAAATTCAAAACACCAATTCAGAAAGATATATGTATCCCTCTGCTCATTGCAGAATTATTTATAATAGCCAAGATATGGAAGAAGATAGATGAATAGGTAAAGAAGGTGTGATACATATATACAAGGGACTATTACTTGGACACAAAAAAGAATGAAATCTTGCCATTTGCAACAAGGTGGATGGAACTAGAGGGTATTATGCTCAGTGAAATAAGTCAGACAGAGAAAGATAAATACCACATGATTTTACTCACATGTGAAATCTAAAGAACAAAAATGAACAAGTAAAACAGAAATGAACTCACAGACACAGAGAACATTCTGATGATTGCCAAATGGGAGGGGTGTGGGGGGATGTGTGAAAAGGGGGACAGGAGTAAGATGTACAAGTTGCCAGTTATAAAAATAGTCATGAGGATGGAAAACACAGCGTAGGGAATATAGTCAACAATATTGTAACAATGATACATGGTGTCAGATGGATACCAGGCTTATCACGGTGACTACTTCATAAATTTTATAAATCTCTAACCACTAAATTATACACCTGAAACTAATATAACATTGTCAACTGTAATTGAAAAATAAAAAATATTTTGAAAATAAATAAAAAGTATAAAAAGCTAAAAAGATGCAAATGATTTAATAAATAATACCAGATATCACTCATTGGAGCCTGCTAAGTGCCAGATCCTTTACAGGACAACTCATTGTCACTTTAACTAGAGTGATCTCCCTAAACTGAACATTTGTGTGACACCATTCTATAACTTTTCATGCCTTCTGGACATGCCCCTAACTCAGTCTGGCACAGGAAATGACCTTCTGGATCTGACTACTTCTTATCTCTCCACCATCTGGAGTTTAATCTCTTCCCACCAACCCGCTCCTCACCCTCCCTTCTGTCTGACTACGTGCAGGTCTCCAATGCACCCTGCTTGGGCTTGCCTCCAGCCTTTGATTAATCTTGAGGTCCTCTCTGTGTTGGTTTGCTTTTCCCTCAGCCCATTCCTCCGTCCTAACCCCAACTTTTTGTCGAGGTATCCTCTTGGATTCCATCACATTGCACATTCCTTCCTCCAAGAACAACTTAGATTTTTCTACCAGATACTTCTGTAGCTCTATCTGCTATAGAAGTATAATTGATATATAACATTGTATTAATTTTGGGTGTACAACATAATGATTTCATACATATATATGAAATTCATATATATATGATTTATATTTATGATTTTATATATATGATTTCATATATATATATCACCAGAAATGATTACCAGAATAAGTTTAATTAACATCCATCACTACACATAGTTCCCAATTTTTTCTTGTGATGGGAGTTTTTAAGATCTATTGTCTTAGCAACTTGCAAATACGCAATAGGGTATTGTTAACTGTGGCTACTGTGCTGTACATTCCCAGGACTTATTGTCTTATCCAAGTGTTTCAACACTGGGGATGGGAGGGAGCACTAAGTGAGAGTGTGAGAGTCCAGATGGGGTGACAGGACAGGGCATGTAATTAAGTGGAAGTAGCAATAGTGAGATGAGGAAATGAAGAGTTCTCTGCCTCCTTGCCTCTCACTGGCACCATCATTTGTACTCTTGCCCCACAGAAGAGTAATTGAATAGGGACAAGTGAATAGGGCAGTGAGTGGGGTGAAGAATGGGGTGAGTATGGGAGCTTCCAAACAGGAAAGGGTTTTTTAGTGGTGAGGAAGAAGGAGAGTGAACAAAGAGAAAAATTCTGTTCTATAACAATGGGGGAGAAGGGGCGTTTCTATGGAGAGCCACTTTCCTATGATGAAATTTTCTGGAGAGTTCCAAGTAAGGGTATGGATGAATATTTTAGTAGGCTTATTACTTAGGAGATTGTTAAAATGTAGACTTCTAGACTATACGCTTATGTTTTTGATTCAGCAGGGCATTGGGACCTAAGAATCTGAACTTTAAGTAATACCCCAGGAAATAAAAATATAGCTGGTTTATGTTCCAAATTTTAAAATGCGTTGGCTGTCCCTGGTTTTGAGATTCGGAAGTAATTTTGTGGTCTAAAATAATCAGATGGCCTATGCTTTTCTTTAACACACAAAGTTACAGTCTGTTAGTTAAACAATAGCATTTAATTTACAATAGGTACAGAGAACAAAAGACCTATTTTTGCACATCTAAAGCAGATACCATTTATCTTATTGTTGAAAGTTCTGTGGTAATGTTTTGGCTTTTGTCCAAATAATTGGCATTGTGACATTCTTCTAGCTCCACTCTTTAATGGTTTGATATCACTTTTTTCTTCCTGTTTCAACTTCCTATTTAATCTGCTACTGCGTGTTAAATCAGCTTTCCTTCACGGCAAAGACTGAGGCTGCTCAGATTAAACATTCATTTTCTATCTGACCCAGCTTTCAGCTCCATCTACTTAGTTATATCATTGGTTGGGTAGCAGAAATTGCCAGGATGTCACCCAGTGGGAAAATCAATTCACGAGAGAAGGGCGAGTGCTGTGTGTTTGACTGTAGAGCATCTCTTTTTCTTTCTTTGAGCATATCTGTCTCAGCACACCTGGGTATTCCTCCCCAGAGCTACGGAGAAGCTTGAATTGCCCTGCTCTTAATTAGCATCATCCTTTCCCCTTATAGTACAGGTGAACATGATTCATTCTCTTGTACGTATTCCTGAGAGAGACTCACTGAAAAAAAGACACATCGTTGCAAAGTGAAGAGGAGGCCAGTGGTGAGGTGCTTGAAAGATAATTTCTCTCCATTGTTCTAAGAGGTTTTTAAAATAAATGTTTCTCATGATATAATCCAGCATTCACTAGGAGTTAAGGATGCCTTCCCCCACCCTCCCCCCATGAATTTAGATGTTTCAAAGAATGATCCCCAACCCCTGACATTTAGTATCTCTGGCCTAGACTTTGGTTTAACTCAATTGGTTTTCATCTGTGTATATGATATCTTATGGAAAACAGCACATACAGGCTCTGTTGGGTCTATAAAATTTCTGAAATTTGTGTATCTGTATATATGCCTTTTTGTGAGGAGTTCTTACATTGCATAGGTTTCTCTGTGGAGTGTATGATACCAAAAAGATGAAGAACCATTGAAATAATGGACTGACATGGCCTATAAAAGATTAATCCCATGTTTTGTTAGCAACATTTTTCAAGGGAACTCAGAGTTAATTTCCACAGGAAGCTAAACTTAAAAGGGAAGGTTCTTCCTCCTCAGGAGAACTCTTATTTTAGAAGGAATTGTGAGATGTTTCCCGCCCCCTGAGCCTAAGGGGCCATCTATCTCTGAATTAGATTCTGTGAAGTGGTCTGTGATCATCCACATGAACCAATTGTAGGAAGTTTAATTGTAATTAACTCTCACACTCAATTTTAAAGTATAACTTTTTTAAGTGCATTCTGACTATTGATCAATTTTTAAGGATGGAGAAAGAGAAACAGGATAGTAAAAAAATATAATACATAAAAATCTCCCCCTTTCTCTCCCCTACACTATAAAGCTTTCTGATACAAGAATTCTTTATTCTAAAAATAATGTAATAGTCACATTGGCAGGTTATTGTCTCTTGTGTAAAGACATCAGATTTCAGATGGATATTGAATAGAAATGGGGGCTTTTAATGATCCATTAAAATTTCTTCATTATTATTTACTAGCTGAGTTTGACCTTAAAGTCATCTGGCACACCCTGTAGAATTTAGATTGCAATAGAACCAAGCACTTCAGTTTTCTCATTTCTAAAATAGGAATAATAATACTATCTTTTGTGTGGGATTTATGTGAGAATTCAATAAATAATCTAATCACAATATTTAGAAATGGGCCTGGTCCATATATGTTCAAAATATTATATATTTGCTGTGACTATACTACAATATTTACCGAATTAAAAAATTGAGAGGTGGAACAATGGGATACTTGAATTAACAGTTCTTTTTCACTTTTTGATTACGCTGTGTTACGTTTGAGTTTTTAATGCCTTGCTGAATTTTAGAGTAATCTTTTGGCTAAATAAATGTTGATTTCATATTTTTCTGGATCTCTTCTCCTGACCTAAGAAACTTAATCTGTTCTGAGTTTAATTTCCTTACAATTCCATTCCTTATACCTCAGCAATTTTTAAAAATTGTCATCAATGCTGCGAATTATTTTGTGCTACTCTGTGAGCCATGATAGGTTTTATGCCTTTCTGATAATACTTGTACTTAATTAGGGCTTTTTGGAGTTTATAGTTATTGGAAGGAGAAACTTGACTGACAGAAATTTGGGACACACCGAGAAAGTTATTTTAAAGGCCAATATAACTTTCAGACTAAGGACTTTCTAGAAACGCTGCTCTGAGCACTCATGGGCGAGGTGGGTACACGCTGCAGAGAGTTAAGGGTCAGCCTGGGTTTTACATCCTGGCTCCAATTTACAAGCTGAGTGACCTAAGCTGTTATTTATCCTTTCTGTGCCTAATTGTCGCATCTCTAAAAGAAAAAGAAAAAAAGAGAGTACTAACCTCAGAGGGTTTTTGTAAGAATTAAAGCTAATATAATGCAAAATACTTAGAATAATAAGAGGTACCTGATGAGTCTGCTTATATAAGTGTGCTTATATATGAGTCTCCTTATTTCCAGAGCAATCCTAATTTCAGTTCTGTTGTCACAAAAGTACATTTCTAATCTGAAATTAAGTCTTTGTAGGACCATGTCTCTCCACTCAGGACATTGTTGTTGACTTTTGTTTTTTCTTTATCTCTTGCATTAAGATAAAAAAGATAAGGGGACAGTCACCTACAAAGGAGTTCCCATCAGACTGTCAGCTGATTTCTCAAAAGAGACCTTCCAGGCAAGAAGGGGCTGGAAAGAAGTATTCTAAGTCTTGAAAGGCCAGGACCTACATCCAAGATTGCGCTGTCCAGCAAAGCTGTCATTTAGAATGGAAGGGAAGATAAAGTGCTTCTCAGATAAGGTCAAGTTAAAGAAGTTCATCTTCACCAAGCCCTTATTATATGAAATATTAAAGGGACTTACCTAAGAAAAAGAAGATAAAGAATATGACAGTAAAAAGACAGCAAACTCACAGATATTAACAACCACACCTAAAACAAAAGCAACTAGAAATGGAGATCACATAGGGGATTAGCAACAGGGGAATGGGGGGAGGAGAGAGGGGGAAAAGGTACAGAGAATAAGTAGCATAGATGGTGGGTAGAAAATAGGGGGAGGGCAAGAATAGTGTGGGAAATGTAGAAGCTAAAGAACTTATGACACATGGACATGAACTAAAGGAGGGATGTGGTGGGAAGGGGTGTGCAGGGTGGAGGGGAATGATGGGAGAGAAATGGGACAACTGCAATAGCATAATCGATAAAATATATTTTTAAAAAAGTTCAAAAGCTTAGATATAACTAAAATCACCTTAAGTTTTACCCCATCATTATGCAATGTATTTACTATTCAGTAAAGCATGGACATGTTATGATCATTTCTTAGTATAACAAAAATATCTGAGACCATGCTTCTCCTTTTTTATCAGAATGGGCAGTAAACAGATGTATTGCCACTCAAGGAAACCTATGTTAGCTGAGTAGCTAATGTGCCTTTTGCTAAAGCAAGATAAGCATGAAAAGTAACAGAAGCAAACCAAATTCTACTGACATTCTGTTAGATCTCAACATGGGTACAACCAATTTCCCCAACTCACAAGTTTCTCTTCCAATTTATTTCTCCTATGCCCCTTTCCCTTGTCTTTCTTATATGTTTAGAGAGATGAGATGAGTGAAGATAAATTACTTGCTTAACACTTTAACTCAAATCAGATAAAACTATCCACTTACATGAAAACTGTACCACACCCAAATTTATGTTTAGTCACAACCTCTCAAACATTTCTATGCCTAAGTTTTCCATTTCCTCCCTGTTGAGAAATACAGAAAACAGGTTTTCTTGGTAGTGTCTTATATCCATAACCTAGTGAATTGGGCTACTGCAGTTTTTCTTTTTAGCACTTTGTAATTAACCTGTGAAACCCTCGATGCTAAAGTATTACTGTGGCACATGGCATAGCATGTTTCTAACAGGGATTAAATATTAATATGTGAAAAAGAAGAGCCTTTGTGGTTGCTCTACTTTGGGTAGAATTACAGACCTATCAATCTTAATTCTGTGGAGCATGAAATCAGGAAGTTTTTTTCCCTCCACAGACTATTGTATTGCCCAGTTAGGTGTATTTTGGGAGCAATGCTTCTGTATGGGAGGAAACAATGAGAGGTAGAAGACACAAACTACAGTGAATTCAATCATCCTTTCAATGATGATATCTGTATTAGCGCATATCATGGGTTTTCTATCTCTGCCCTTGGGCACTGAGACTGATGAATCACACCCAAACTTTTTCGTTTCTCTGAGTAGCTATCATTTACATTGTTGACATGTATCTTTGTGATAATACGACAGCATGGAAATACCCAGACTGCAGTGACAGTATAACTGACACACAATGAATGACATGTTTTGTTGTTGTTGTTGTTGTTGTTGTTTTTTGCTAGCTTGAGAGAAAAATAATGAAATTAGTAATTTGATGGTCATCCTTTTAGCCAAATATTTTGCTAAAATGGAAGATTAAATCTTATGACTAAACTGAGAGACTAAATTTTTTGGTTTGTTGTCAAAGTTGTTAACTGACTGATTCATAGCTGGGCATCTTTTGGGGATGAGAATTGTTGGCACATAAAATACAGAACTAGTTTTGATATGAGAATGCTTTTTGGTGACTGCTATTCATAAGAATAATAACAGAATCTCTATACCTGAACTATTTAATACAGCACAGGTGGCTAATGAGCACTGAAATGTGGCAAGTCTGACTTGACATGGGTTGTAAGTGTATATTACATACAAGATTTCATAGACTTAATATGAGAGATATCTCAATCATTTTATATATATTTGTTAAAATGGTAATTTTTGGATATATTGTATAAAATAAAATTTTCTATTAAAGCTAATGTCATATTTCTTTTTTAACTTTTTTAAGTGTCACCACCTAAAAAATTTAAAATTACACTTATGACTCATATTTGTAACTTGAATTGTATTTCTATTGGACAGCGCTGCTCTAGATAAAATGATCTAATTTAGCAGTTCAAGGTTCCAAGTAAAGAATTTTAGCTGGAACAGGCACCAAAAAACACTTCTCAACACGAATACAAGTCAGAACATCATCTGTATTCCTACAGTTGGAAAGGAGCAAAGTGACTTACTCCAGAAGACTTCCTTGGTGAAAATGCTTCACATTTTCCAAGTGTCACCTACTAAATATGCACACAATCAGAAAGATTATTTTTTTTTAAATTGAAGTTCTGGAAGCAATATAGCTCTGTTTGGTGAAGATGTGAGTTCTACTTGACACACAGTGAAAGCCATTTGTTCATGGTAAAAGACTTGCTTGGAGGCAATCATTAGACAATGATGAATTGTGTGTGTGTGTGTGTGTGTGTGTGTGTGTTAGTGTATGCACACAGGTGTGCCTGATATTTTTTGTAAATCTCCCACAGATCAAAAAATTGGGGCATTTATTCATTAAGTTTGGTGCTGAAAGGCATTTTAAAACTGACACAAAGTGGAATAACTAAGGACTCATTTGAATGTTAAGATTCAATAATCAGGTAACTTAAATTAGGTTGCATTATCTTGAAATAATTTTTAAATTAACAGTTGATTGTCAAAGTTCAATTGAAGGTGAACAATGAACTGGAAACATCCTAACATTGATGCAAGTATTATGTAATACCTAGATTTGGAATGTCAATCAATCAAATGATATTTGACCAATACTACAAGCAAGAATGTGTTAGATATAATGATAATTTTAGGCAATTACTTTAAATAGTTAAGACTTTATGTTCCACATTTGAAATGCCCTTGAGTAAGTGGTGATACTGAATTATATCCCATAGAATTTCAGAAAGGTTCAGAATCAACATTCCAATATAACTTTTAACTTGTACCTGTTTTAGAGATTTAACAAATGATCTTTTTTCATGAACTGCACTGCATTTCTTAAGCATAAGTTTTAATTACTGTTTGGGAGGAGATTGAAACCTTAACATCATACACTGATAGTAGAGAAAATAAAAAATATATATACATGGCATAAAAACATAGTAGGCTGAGCAATGGACAAGCTTTGGCAGCTGTGTGTTCTAATTGCAGTTTGATGGTAGATGAGTAGTTCATTGTTTTTCTTATCTATAAAAGGTTGATAAACTTTGTTATCTAATTAATGGGGCTTTTGTGAAAGAGAAGTAATAAAGCCCCAAAGTATTAAAGCATTTGTCACAAACAAAAGTTCTATGTAAACCAACAGAAAAGCAATGACTCATGAAAGAAGAGGTTTTTACTTCTGATTTATGCTCCAGTGTGATGTAAGATATGGACAGAAGCACTGGGCAGAGGAATTTATTAAAGAGAGTCAAGAATCATTTCTTCTGGAATTGATAAAATTGTGAGTGAACTCGGAGTAGATAAGTCTATTTTATTTGTCAATAATTAGTTGAGATAAAACTATTCTTTTTCCCCTAAATTACTATATTAAAGGTCAATAAATAGTTTTTGATTTTCAAATATAAATATAAATAATGATAAGTAGTATGTTTTAAGGTTCCAAATCCCAATGTATACAGCAATATAAGACACTAGTATATTGTAATATGACAAGGATAGAAACTGTAAAAATGTTCTGACATGACACTGTATAATGTGTGTGCTTTTTAGTGAACTCACAGATAAAGGCTGAGGGATAGCTAGGGAAAGAATCTAATAACCAGCCAAGCAATAATAATTGAATTCACACCATGGCCTGGCATTGTGCAAAACTGTGGGCTGTTCTCATCTAGATAGGGGTCATGGCATAAGACCATGAAAAAGGACAAAATAACTTACAATTAAACATAAACTTGCACAGTAAAGTCAAATGATGTGATATGAAAATGGAGAGGGTATAGTGGCTGAAGAAATGAGAATAGCACTTCAGGACCTGAGGTAAGAGGGAATATGATGAGATTCAGAAACTGAAAAAAGCTCAGTCTAGTGTCTATGCTCGGTATGGGGAGTGGCACGAGGGCGCACAAAGTGCCTTAGACTCAGAATACCTGGATATGAGGGCAGGCTTTTGTCCTGAGACTTTGTAAAACTTTGGGCAGATCTCTTCACTAACCCTCAGTTTCATCATTGGTAAAATAAGAAAAGCAAAAGTCTGCTCTGCCCACTTCAAATGTTGTGATCGAATTAGGTGATAAATAAATATACTCTGAAGGCTGTGGTTTGAGGTGGCAGAGATGGTCAGGGGACTGGAAAGGAGCTCAGTGTTGTAGGAGTAGAAGTTGCACAGTGGTAAATGGCAAGACAGATGCTGGAAAGTGGGTGTGGGCCAGATCTTGGAGAGCTCTGGATATTGTGCTATAGGATTCACATACCTCTTGTAATGTTCTGTTAGTTACAGGAAAGCATAAAAATCCTCAAGCTGGGGGATGACATAATTGGATTTGCACTTTGCCATTTGCAATGACCACATGCCCCGTGGGTTGGCTGGTGGCTGACAGATAGGTGAGAACAAAGGCAGGGAGATTAGCAAACTGTTTATTGCAATGATTTCAGTGAGAACATGAATTGGGGCAATGACACTTGTGACACACAAGGGAGGATGACTTTGTGAGCCCTTTCCAGGGAAGCAAGGGTTAAAAGAGGGCCATGAGTGAAACTGGAGCACCTGCAATGCTGCCCAGACTTCTGTGTGGACAAGTTGGTGAATGCAAGAGAAGCATATTTATAGGAAGGGAGAGACAATGATTACTGTTTGGAACTTGTTGGGTTTGAGGTGTTTGCAGAACACCCAAGGAGAATAATTTGGCAGAAGAGTGGATATAGGTATTAGTATGCTGAGTAGCCTACAACTCAAGATTTCATAGAATTCGTTGCATTTCAACATGAAAAAAGGCTTTAAATGTTCACACACTCTCAGTGGGAATGGAAAATGGTGCAACCATTTTGGAAAACAGTTTGTCAATTCCTCAAAACCTTTAACACAGAGCTGCCAATGGCCCAGAAATTCCTCTTCTATGGGTACCCCCAAGAGAAATGAAAACATATATCCATGCAAAATCTTGTATATAAATGTTTATGGCAGCATTATTAATAATAGTTAAAAATAAAAATAACACAAATGTCCAATGTGGTAAACCTATACAATGGAATATTACTCAGCAATAAAAAAGAATGAATACACGCTACAACATAGATGGACCTTGGAAACATTGTCAAGTGAAAAAAAAAACCAATAATAAAAAGTCACATATTTGCCCTGGCTGGTGTAGCTCAGTGGATTGAGCGCGGGCTTGCGAACCGAAGGATCGCGGTTCGATTCCCAGTCAGGGCACATGCCTGGGTTGCCAGGCCAGTTCCCGGCAGGGGACATACAAGAGGCAACCGCACATTGATGTTTCTCTCCCTCTCTCCTTCCCTTCCCCTCTGAAGATAAATAAATAAAATCTAAAAAAAAAAAAAAAGTCACATATTATATGATCCCATTTATGTGAAATGTCCAGAATAAGCAAATCCGTAGAGACAGAAAGTAGATTAGTGATTGCCTAAGGCTGAGAGGTTGGAGAATATGGGGAGTGACTGCTAATGGGTATGAGATTTTTTGTGATGATGAAAATGCTCTAAAATTGACTGTGATAATGACATCACAACTCTGTGAATATGCTAAACCTCACAAAATTGTATATTTTAAAGTTTGAGTTTTAGAGTATAAATTTAACTCATTAGAGCTGTTAAAAAGAAAAGGCCATTGCTATACAAGTAGGTACACTATTCCTTTTCCACCCTATTTATCTCAGGTAGTAAGAACACATGATTTAGGACAGAAGATCTTCGATTTTGGCAACACAACAGTCTAAGCTAATAGACAGATCTTCCCTCTATAATGTCTAAAAATGTTGAATAAAATACAACAAACCATTTTTAAGATTTCAACTGAGCTTACAGGAAAGACAGGAATTCCACAGGGGCCAGATGTCAGAACTGCTAGTGTTACACACACACACACACACACACACACACACACACACGTATATATATGGAAATTAATACCCAATAGGCAAAATAAACAGTGACTTAGATGCAGCTGACAGAAGAAATTCATTGGAAGAGAATAAACTATAAATAAATTACCCAGAATGCATCACAGAGAGTTTGAAAAATCTTGAGAAGTTAAGAGACATGAGAATAGATGAAACTGTGACATACATCTATAGCAAAAAGAGTTCAAAAGGAAAGACTAGTGGATGGAAAAGAAGAAATATTGAAAAAGATAATGGTTGATAATTTTCCAAAGTTATGAGAGGTACAAATCTTCAGAATGAAGAAACACATTCAGTCTCAGAAGGATACATAAAATGCTCCTGACCGTCTAAGAGTTAAGCTGCAGAACACCAACAAATAAATTTTAATGCAATTTGAAGAAAAAAATTATCTTAAAAAAAGGAATAATTATACTGACAGCAAACATCTGAAAAGTAACAGTCAAGAAAACAGCAGAATGACCTCTACTTTGAGTTCAGAAAAAATTACTGTCAGTTGGAAGTTCTATATCCAGCTATTCTATTATTGAAGAGTATGGGAAATGAAAGACTCTCTCAGACTGAGAGACTACTTGCAGGTCGTATTAAGAATGATTTTGCAAAGAAATTTAACTGAGAAAAGAGTTGTGGGTTGACATGTAGTAAGCAATTTTAATCAAAGAAATTGGTAGTCACATGGGTAAATTTTAATGCCTTACTTATAAAACCAGTAATGATAATAACATCATAACAACAGAAGCAATTGCAGTAACAATTATGACTAATTTCAGAGGGTTAAAGATAAGAAAAAGACAGACTAATATAAAAAACAAGAGAAAAGCTAGAAGGCATATATTGACATATATAAAATATTTATATATTATGTATAGTGCTTATATATAATATATAGTGCTTATATATATTTATAATATGTATTATAAATATATATAGTGCTTACATCTATGTGTATATCTAAAATATATTATATACTGCATACATGTATATATGATTAACATACACATATATGTGTATTTGTATGTGTTACGCACATATACAAATATATGTAATATACCGCATTTGTATACATGCGTATTATACATATACATGTATGTGTGATTAACATATATGTGTAATATACACACATATGTAACATAAATGAGTGTTTAGTGTAACCCAGAGACCATTGCAAATCACTGAAGAATGGATATACTATTTAAGAAGTGGACCTCAGATTATCAAAGTTGAGAAACATCTCTATCTCAGATATAGAGACTTAAATATGAAAAAACAAAGCTTTAAAAAAGGTTAGGCAAGAACATGTTTATGATGTATGAGGAAAGAATTTCTCAAGGAAGACTCAAAAATTAAAATGAATATTTAAAAAATATGGAAACATTCGAATCATTCTGCATGCTACAAACATAAAAACATATCAACGACAATTTAAAGAAGAGACAACTGAATGGCCAAGAAACATATGACATGATGTTCAACCTCTATGTTAACCGGGAGATTGTAATGTGATGTTCTGTCACACATGCTGCACTGGCCGCCCCGTAGAAGTCTGAGAACTTCAAGTGCTGTGTGTGTGGTGAAAGGGACTTCACCCAGTGTTGGGAGGGCCGTACATTTGGGCATCGATTCTGCAGTACCTATTTAAGCGAAAGCTGTACCTAATTTTTCTTTTTACCTTAAGTTTTATGGCTAGTTATTTTCCAAAGAAAAATACTAGGAAATGTACAGAAGGAGATAGGCAAAATTGAGTATATTACAGAATTATAAGCAACAGGAAAATAAAAGAAACTCCTAATCATCTATCAATAGTGGAAGTTTCATTTTGCAGTACTACACAGGGTAAAAATAAATACACTATATCTACATGAAATAATAGGGATAATTGTCAAAAACATATATCAAGTGGAAAAAAAGAAAGTTTTGTAAAAGGGTATATATGATATCATGTTTTTGTAAAAGTTTTTAAAAATATGCTTATTGATTTTAAAGAAAGGAAGGAAGAGAGAGAAAGGAAAACATTGATGTGAGCTCATTTCATTGCCTCCCATGCACACCCCAAATGGGGACTGAACTACAACCTAGGTTTGTACCCTGACTGGGAATTGAACTTTCAAACTTTTGGTACAGGACAGTGCTGCAACCAACTAAGCCACGCTGGTGAGGGCTCATATAAGTTTTTTAAACTAGTAAACCATCTAGTATAATGTTTGTGAATCTATACCTTGATAAAAATAAAAAAAGAATAAAACAGATAACCCTCTGTCCTGGTTACATCTACCTAGAGAGGGGGTGGTAACAGATGGGGTGTAGCTGTGGGTGTGGGCCATGTGCTTTCATTTGTAAATTGCTTTACCCCTTCTCCCAGAAGAAGAAGAAGAAGGCGAAGAAGGAGGAGGAGGAGAAAAAGAGAAGAAGGAGAAGAAGAAGAGAAGGAGGAAGAGAAAACAATGAAAGCTGAAACAAACACGGCAAACAATATCTTTTTCATTTGGGCAGTAGATAAAAAAGGGTTTCTTTATTTTATACACTCACATGTGCTTTAAGTATCTCATAATTAAAAATAAAATAAAGCATGATGCGTAACCTACATTAGTCTGAACTGCCTAATTTTTCCCCATCAGTATTTCTACAAATTTTCATCGTCGTCTCAGTGGCCTTCACTTTCCAGATGGCGAATTTCCACACAAACGCACACTTTCATCATGCGCTTACTCACTGTGCTTTCCTTTACAGTTTCGTAAACTATATATCTTTTTAGACTTATATATATATAAAACAAATAACATTTAGTTTCCATTTTAAAAACATAAAACTTATGTTTATTTCCTGATTTTACATATATTCATCTATTGTTTTTGAAAAGTTTCCTATGGTAATTACCAATCACTACCTTTAGAAACATCTTCTCCACATTGTTGCTCTTCATTTAAATCAGTCATGTTGTCCATAAAATCTGTTTTCAGTTTTGTTTTTTCTGGGTTTCTTACTGTCAGCTCCTGGAATTTACTTTAGGTCTATAAGGAAGGGCATCTCTGAGTCTCTGGGTAGGCATTTCCCCCCGTTCTTTGTAAAATGAACTCCTCTTGCCAGTCAGTATGCTATCATTAAATCATAATTTAATATGGAGAAAGACTCTCTGACTATCTATATTGGAATTATTTTTTCAGTATGTGTAAATTACTCTACCACTGACTTAACGAGTTGTCAAAATCCCCATCTTCTCTGAAGTCAGGCTCTGTGATGAAAGAGAAATGCAGATCCTACCTGTGCTCACAGGTCTCTGTTTCCTGACCTGAACTTCAAAGTCTCGAGTGGTATACTGTAGATCTTTAATGACTATATCATTTGTTCCTACATGAGTCAGCAGAAGTGGGCAGTGATCATTGTCTGTTATTCCTGGCAAGTTTTCAATCAGAGCTTGCATCTGTGCTCCAGGTAGGTGGCATACTCCATTTGCTTCATCAGAACTACACATATTCATCTCCCCATCCACTCAGCAGGGTGTTACCAACCACAGTGCTGCTTCTCCTCTCCAGCATACAGGATACTACCATCCTGTTTTATAGTTGTGAGCACCTATGGAATTATGCATTCACAGGAACAAAGATTAGTGTTTCTTCAGCATGTTACAGTTATCCATAAAAGAGGCAGTGTGGTAAATTAGAAAGATCACAGAGCTAAGAGTCAGACAACCAGGTTTTCGTTCCAATTCTTTTATTGTAGTGAAATGAGAAATCAGTATTATTTTAAGATCAAATCCTGCGTCCTGGAAAAACTTTCAAGCTTTCTGGAGTCTTCTATAGGTTTTGCCCTTGGCCACATACTAGTAGGAAGATTGAAAGCATTAATAGATGTAAAACTTTTTATAAACTCCAAAGTCGTAGGTACATAAATTCATATTAATTGCAGGAAATCATTTTTTCTTCCTTCTTGCTGTTATATATTCCTCCACGCTCCTGCTAATTGGCATTCCTTGCTTCTTGTCTTGAAAACATTTTCTTTCTGGATTTTTTCCTAGGATTTTTTGCCCCTTCTTTTCTAAAAAGCCTTCAGTGCAATTAATAATCTGGATAGATGAAAGATATTATTTGGGGCCTTTCGCCTTCCCTGTAAGCAGGGATATGAGCTTCACTAGTAACAAACAGAACTGGTAATCACCTCAGGCAGAAGACGCAGGACATTCACCGTCTCTGCAGGCCACTTCATCCATTCTTGTCCATTCCCTGAGTCTATTTGTTTGCATCCTTAGAGGAGCTCACAATTTTTAAGTTTCTTTCCATAGACTCCCTTAGAAATTTATTTGTCATTGTAGGTATAGTAAGGTCTTACCCCGCAACAATTAAGCCCTGTGGAGAAATTTCGGGTTGCTGGGAGAAAGCATAGCTTGAAACCTAGAGGCCTCAGTATTTCCACAAACACCAGACAGAGAGGCTAGCTGCCCTGATTCATACAAACTCACCCTCTATTACAAAAACTCGAATGAGGATAGGGCAAACTTTTGCTCTGAACAAACAAATGATTCCTGTCCATCAGCAGTTGATGCATTCCCAAATGTTTGCCTCATGATCTAGTCAATATGTATTTCAAACAAACAAAAAGGGCTTTTTCTGTTTTAAAAGGTATTTTTACTCACTGTAGAAAATTTGGAATGCACAGAAAAGCACAAAGATGAAAATAAAAATTTTCAAATTCCTATCTTCCCCCAAGAGCAGCAGAACTTTTAGTGATCGGAGACCAATAGTAAGTAATAGAAATTATCCACCTATTGCCAGGCATTGTGTGGTCATTTCAGTAACCTGGGCAGTCTGGCTGTACCTCTGTGTTCTTAATCCCTTGTTACTAACAATACCCTCTGATATATGTGCTCCAGGGTCCTAGAATAATCACAATGCTAACAACAAAATTATAATGATGGTTTAGATTTATTAACTCTTACTCTATGCCAGGCACCCCACATGCATAATCTTAATTAATCCCTATAATAACACTTTCAGGTAGTTACCATTATCATCTTCATTTTTAGATGAGGAAACTGGGGCCTAGAGAGGTGATACACTTTCTCAAGACCAAGTTTACACAGTGAGAGCTGAGATTAAAATGGGCCTTTTGACCAGAACCTTTCCTCTTGGGCACCATGATGAATATTTACTGCTTTCTTGAGCTATTGAGGCTGGAAGGGATCTCAGCAGTTGTTTTTCCAAATTGCTTATTTTATAGAGGGACAAGTAAGAATCAGAGACATGAAGAAATTTACAAAAGGATATAGATTCACTGGGCTCTATATAGGATACAGGTGTTTGCAGCCACTGGGCAGTTCAGGGGGACAATTTTAGAATAGTACCTAAATAGCATTTCCTATATCATTATCTCTGGTCATCCTCTGGGACACACACAAATTCTCATATTTTATTTTTTTTTCATATGGCAGGAATTCACCCAGGAAAAGTGCAGTTCAGCCTCTAGGTTGTTCAACTCCAATTCTGAGAAACTAAAAACAGTGTCTGGAAGCCAAAATTCCAATCCCACATAAGTCGTGAAATGGACTTTTGCTTCTCCAGTTCCAAATGAAAATATACTACTTATGTGCAGAGGTACATAAAAAAACAAGAGAAAAAAGCCTAACAACCACATTCCTAGCCGCAGGAGAACTTTTTTGTGTGTGTGCTAAATAGATGAAAGGTAATAGACACTCTAACCTTGGCTCTGGTGAGAGATATCTGGGTGAAGTGTCTTCATTCAGAATTCTTCTATTTTCTATCCATTTTTCAATCAACAGAAGCTCCCTGTGAAGAAGAGCAGAGAAAGGCACAAAGACAAAGGAACCAGGCATTAAGGCAAATATTTAAAGTCACAAGGTGAACAAGTCTCAGAAGCCAAGAAAAGAATTTCAAAGGAATCATGTGCAAGACACAATGGATTATGACTTCTCCAAAAGATGTTCTGAATGGACAAGCTCACGTTGGGCAATCTCAAGCTTTCTTCTTAAACTTCTTGTTCTCTGTCTTTGCCTCTTGCCCTTTTACCTCTTACACAACATATTTTCTTAACCTCATATTTGCATTAAAAAGTAGGGAAAAGGCCCACCAAATCTGAGGTTCATCAAAAGTCTAGCCAATGGAATATTAGAAGAATGGCCAAATATTGTCATAGGCTAGGCTTTGTATCGAGTATGCATTGCCCAATGCAGCTATTGTGTTTCCTGAGTGTACTATCTAGGCACAGTTTTCCTTTTGTATGTAAGCATCCTTGGGAAAAAAGTCTCCTCAGCTTTGCCTTGGGCCTGGTCTCACTCCTCCCTGTAAATGACACAGAGTCTGCTCATTTAATGTATACATGTATGTTTTTAATTTGACATGTGCTTTGGAGGCATTTCAGAGCTGTTAAACTATTTTTTTTAATTCAGGAAAAAATCTCTAATTATTTTGCTTTTTGTGTCAAGCTTCATTCTTGAAGGTTAGAAATGTTTTGTAGATGGAAAAGAAATGTGTATTATCAGCCAAACGTGTATTATGTTACAAGTGACATCAGTTTCATGATTTTAACAAAGAAAAAACATCTGGGGGGTTGATAAATATGCTTGCCAATAATTAAAATAATAGTGGCTTTATAGACCAATTTATTTGATGTATTACAATATTTGATAGGTGAGGAGAAAACCTCTAATATTAAAAACTTCAGTATCACTTAAGGGAAGTGTCAGAAGATTCACTGGTTTATGATGTTTTGCCTATTTCAATGGTCAGGTCACTCTTACAAGTTTGGCACAAGGTAATGCATGAAAACTTTAACACCCCTAGGGTACTTTCTTTCCATTTTGAATATTTGATGGTGGGTTGGCTTTCAAAAATCTACCAAACATATTTTCTCCCTCATGATAGTTTATCCACTTAATTATCATTCAACTAAGTGGAGTGGCCTGAAATTGCCTAAGCTTCCTGAGGAATTAAAGATAACCATCATCAATAAATATTTATTGAGCACTCTTTTTATGGTTAAGAGACTGTGCCAGGCACTGTACAAAATTGGATTACAAACACAGCTACTGCCCATAGGGGCTTGCAATCTAATTATAGACAACCAGATGAGATAAACACAGATGACAAGCTCTGGCCAGGCAACCACATATTGTTCATCTAACAGAAAGAGATAAAAAAGAGAGTGCACTTTATTGGGTTAAAAAATTATAGCCCCCAACTATCCTTAGTTTTATCTCAATTTGAGTTTAGGAAAATAGCATTGATTTGGGTAAATGTTGATATCAATGAGGCAATGAAGTCTTATCCAGGAATGATAACATGGGAGGCACACTTCATAATTTTTCTTATCTTCTCCTGTCTTTTCTTCTATATACCCCCAGAGCTCAGGCATTGATTCCATTTAAAGCAGGAACAGTTTGTTTCTAAGAAGTAGCCTCTTTTAAAGCAATAAGGATGAAGGCCTTCCAAATGTTCTGAGTCACCAAGATGATAGAGAGGTCAGCTGAGAAACAGAATAATGAAAAGAAATGAACAAATATCCCTGGTATTTTATAGCGATAGTTCTCCAAGAGGGGTCCTTGACCAACACCATTATCACCCCAGACTTATGGTATCAGAACCTCCTGTGGGACCCAACAGCCTGGGCTGTAACTAGTCCTGTATGTGATTGAGGCCACACACCCTTGGAGAATCTCTGCTGTATATGTTGAAACAATCACAATGGTTTGAGACAACTCTGTTGCTACCTACATTTGTTGTGGACTGGTGTAAAAATCCCAAAGCAAAGTCACCCCTAGAATGTTGTTTGGATTTGAAAAGACATCTCTATGATTTCTAGATAAATGCACTTAAGCCTTCAACAAAGAAGGACTGGAAAAATTGGAGGAGGAGGAGAGAGAAGCCCAACAGGCTTTCTGAAGGGACTTGTTCCTTAGATAGGCTCTAATTTGCTTCTGAAAAGTCTGAAGGTAAATAGAGGGACAGATACCTTCACTAGTTGCTGTAGTTTCTTTCTGGTTTCTATCAGGAACTTTATAAGGTGTAGTAGTATTATCCCCAGTGACTGGCAATATTGATCCATCAATGAAGACATTGTGAATGAATATGATCTCAAATGGAGGAGAGGATTGCTTGCCAGTACCTGACACCAGGGATTGCAAACCTGAGGTCTAACTTTGGGAAAAAGAAGAAGGAGGAGGAAGGGGAGGAGGAGGAGAAGGAGAAGAAAATAAACAACTAAGGCAAGCACATAAGCAATAGGAAGATATTCCTCAGAGAAATGAAAATATAATTATGTGACTATGAGTGATCCTTATATTATGTATTGGTTTATGACTTGGTTATCCAATAAAAGAATGAAAGGGAAGACAGACAAGTACAAGGATCAATTAGATATTTAGGGGCCAGGTCAAGAAAGTGCTAAGAACTTTATATACATTATCTGATTATATACATTATCTCATTTAATCTTCTTGCACTTAGAGAAGTTAAGTGACTGGTTTGAAGTTCCTACAGTTTGTAAATACGGGAGCCAGGACTTGTACTTAGGTCTTTTTGATTGCATACACCCTGTAGAAACCAAACATGTACAAAATTTCCACTATAGGTGAAGCACCTAGCTAAGAATTGTGAATGCTTACTTCACTAAATCTCACAACGACCTGCCTTTTGGTAGTGTTTATCAACCCCAGTGTAGTGAAAAGGCTGGGAGAGAGGCAACAGTTTCATTAGCAGTAATGAGGTTACTGAAACAGAGCCCTGTAGCTTGTATCTTCAACTATAAGTTGTTGGAGGAGTCAGACCTCTGGTAGATGTAGAGCAATGATGGATTTCAGTGAAAGGGAGCCACATGGATGTGAGTGAAGACACTTTATGGTAAAAGCACTAAGCTGTGCTCTAATTTCTTTGTGGGGATAGACCTTACATTATTATGAGTAGGTTTCTGGAATCTAGATAAGGATATTACCTTTAATGTCTCATGGGGTTGATGGAGAAGAGAGTAACTAGAGTAAGCTCTTGCATTCAAGACAGTAGGGAATTTATAGAGCCCAGTCCTTCTCTTTCCAGAATCATGTAAGTGGCTACTTCCAATAAAGAAAAGACTAGTGGGGGAAATGACAATGATACTAAGACTGAGAATGAACAAGCTTCATGATTTAGGGTCTGAAAAACTTTCTATTCCTAGAAGGACTTACTTCAAACCAGGAGAATCTTTAGAAACCTCCGTAAGAACTCAAAAATTACTGAGACAATTGAGAATTCTGATATTTTTGCTTCTCAAATTATTTTTCAAGAATAATCTCTTAGGAGTAGATAAGCACTTCTATAAATACAGGTCTTGAAAGTAAATAGGGCATTCTGTTAAGAATTTACTAAAAAAAGACTGGACTTCCAGCCAAGATGGAGGCATAGGTGGACACACTGTGTCTCCTCGCACAATGAAAGTTAAAGACAATAAAGATTTAGAAACAAGAAAACAATCGGAACTGATAGAAAATTGAACTGTACAGAAGTCCAACAACCATTCATCCAGACCAGTAAGAGGAGCGGAGTTGAGGCAGGAAGAAGTGGAGGTTGGTGGACCTGGGTGCACAGTCAGCAGTGGCTGGAAGATCCCAGGCACAGGGTGGCAACGGTGCAGACCCAGAGATGCCACGCAAGGCGGCTGGCTGACCAGGTGGTCCCACATTCTCACACAGATAATCCAGGCAAAGGTGAAGTGGTAGAGGGAACTGGAATCCGAGGGAGAGCAGAGCAAGTGTCATTGTTCCCTCTGGGATCCTGACCCCATTACAGCGTCACTACCCAGTGACTGGGCTGCCCTGCCCTGGGGAACACCTAAGGCTCCGCCCCTCACTACATAACAGCTGCGACCAGGCCAAAAGCAACAACAACAGCAACAGCAATAACAACAACAACAACAACAACAACAACAACAACAACAACAAAACCCAAATGGCTCAAACGAGAGAACAAATCAAAGCCTCAGAGCCAATTTATTTAAGTGATGAAGAGATAGCCAACCTATCAGGTGCACAGTTCAAAGCCCTGGTGATCAGGATGCTCACAGAATTGGTTGATTTTGCTCACAAATTAGATGAACAAATGAAGGATACAATAAGTGAAATGAAGGAAAATGCATGGGGAACCAATAGTGATGGGAGGAAAACTGGGACTCAAATCAGTGGAGTGGATCAGAAGGAAGAAAGAAACAACCAAACAGAAAACAAGGAAGAAACAAGAATTCAAAAAGAAAATGTGGAGAGGCTTAGGCATCTCCAGGACATCTTTAAATGTCCCAACATCCGAATTATAGGGGTACCAGAAGGGGAAGAAGAAGAGCAACTAGTGGAAAACTTATTTGAACAAATAATAAAGGAGAACTTCCCCAATCTGGCAAAGGAAATAGACTACCAGGACGTCCAGGAAGCTCAGAGAGTCCCAAAGAAGTTGGACCCAAGGAGGAACACACCAAGGCACATCATAATTACATTAGCCAAGATTAAAATGAAGGAGAGAATTCTAGAAGCAGCAAGGGATAAGGGGACATTTGCCTACAAAGGAGTTCCCATCAGACTGTCAGCTGATTTCTCAAAAGAGACCTTGCAGGCAAAAAGGGGCTGGAAAGAAGTATTCCAAGCTTTGAAAGGCAAGGCCCTACATCCAAGATTGCTCCATCCAGCAAAGCTGTCATTTAGAATGGAAGGGCAGATAAAGTGCTTCTCAGATAAGGTCAAGTTCAAGGAGTTCATCATCACCAAACCCTTATTATATGAAATGTTAAAGGGAGTTATCTAAGAAAAAGAAGATAAAAAATATGACAGTAAAAAGACAGCAAACTCACAGATATTAACAACCACACCTAAAACAAAAGCAAACTAAGCAAACAACTAGAACAGGAACAGAACCACAGAACTGGAGATCACATGGAGGGTTAGCAGCAGGGGAGTGAGGGGAGGAGAGAGGGGAAAAGGTACAGAGAATAAGTAGCATAGACAGTGGGTAGAAAATAGGGAGAGGGCAAGAATAGTGTGGGAAATGTAGAAGCTAAAGAACTTATGACACATGGACATGAACTAAAGGGGGGGATGTGGGTGGGAGAGGGTGTGCAGGGTGGGGGGAATGATGGGGGAGAAATGGGACAACTGTAATAGCATAGTCAATAAAATATATTTAAAAAAGAATTAATTAAAAAGAGAATGTATATAGTTAATGTCGATTTAGATTAATAGGGGTATATTATTAGACATTGGTGTTTTAGGGTGCTCA
Organism: Glossophaga mutica; assembly: GCA_039655065.1. Classification (NCBI taxonomy): domain Eukaryota; kingdom Metazoa; phylum Chordata; class Mammalia; order Chiroptera; family Phyllostomidae; genus Glossophaga; species Glossophaga mutica. The sequence goes on along the minus strand of CM077303.1, from coordinate 157,186,648 downwards.
ACAAGACTAACATTTAATTTTTAAATGAATGTAAAAACTTCCCCCTCCTCATTTTTTATGTAATATAATTTTAAGATATAGTTCATTAAGCTATAATGTGCCCATATATATTCTTTAACATAATTATGTATATGTGCCACACAGCTATCCATTTATAGAATTAACTATGCTCAGTTTTACAGATTTAAGTATATATGAATATAGTATTTATTAAGACAATATTAAACACACATACATTTATGCATGCCATTAATGTTAAAATGTGAAGAAACATTGGATATTTTCAGTTTATTCTTTGTTATAACCTGAGGAGGCACATTTTAAAGATTTGTTTGCTTTAAAATACCTCAGTAATCTATTAATATAGTGCATTGGTTTTCTCAATAAAGAATGATGCCATTTAAAGAAATACTGGGCCATTATGTCCTCATGACAAGCATAATTAGGAATGTCTGTCTCCAAATTTCACAAGAATAGAGAAAAAGTTGTTGTTCAATGGAGTCAAATCATGGTCTCTACCTCATGGAGTAATTTAAGCCCAGGCTGAATTGGGACAGGGACAGGTGTAATTGGCTTAGTGTCTGCTCCTTCCAGCCTTGCAATTACCATAATAAGATCGACTCCAGAGAGGTCAGAAGCTAACGGCCAGTTTGGCTGTAGCTTTCTAAGACTGTCATCGGTGGGAGAACAAGGAGTCCATTCGATCAGAAGGAAAAGCTAAAAAGAAGTTGGTAATTGGCCTAGTGACAGGAGTGTCTGTGAAGACAGCAGAAATAGACAGCAGCAGTGAAAGATGAGGTAGCAAACATGAAGTCATGTGGAATGAATGACTTTAGTGGATTTTTAATTATGTCATAAATAGGCTGAGGCATGGGGCGTTAACTATTTGAAAAATCATGTGTATTGACTATAAACTTACTGAGAAATACAAACATGGTCCCATTACCAGTCCTCTTGATTTGTACAAAGTGTGGAAGTCATCATGCAAACCTCCATGGAAGAGAAAGCTCTACCTGTTGATTTGCAAAGTAGCCACAGACATTTATGAAATTTCACCACAATAGACCACTATGGGCAAGTGTACTTTAGTAAGGGATTCATGAAGGGGACTCTCTTTAAACATAGACTGCTTTATTTTTTCTAAAAACTAATGACACTGGAGACTGAGGGTGATCAATTCTCCCACTGCATTATGTCCAAGGATGGGGATCATTGACCTTAGCTTTTATTCTACTTGCTTTGAATCTGCAAGAATCCTTCTAGAGTCAGCATCAAGAGCCCATCAATGATTCTTGCTGCCTCCACCCTTTCCAATGTAGGTCTGTGTATACCTGTTATTTTGGCCTCAGTTTCTAGGATGAATTAAAGTTTGAAGAATTCTTTACTGGTAGTTTTCCATCAGCCTTTCCCACTGAGTGTGAATTCCTTTTCAACAAAAACTTTCTTCATGGTGCATCTTTTTGATAACTTTCTAATGGTGAACAATAAGTAGTTGGTATAATAAATTCAGTTCTTTCACAGTCTTCCACCAGTGTATTGCTATTGTATTTCTAGGAGAAATTCCTCCAACGTACCTCATGTCTAGAGGAAAAGGAAATTGGGTGAAAAAGGGTAATTGGCTACTCTGACTTTGGTCTTGTTGACTATAAAAATGGCTTCATTTCTTTATAACTTTCACACTTTGTCTCCTTCCACATTTTGTACAATGTATTACTTTACCAGTCACTGAATAAATGATTCTTGAATGAATGAACAAATAAAACAAAGAGATGTCTAAATGCAGGATGTTGTGCATTAATACAGGCTGACCAATCATTGAATGTTGCTAAAATCTTTCCTGGAAAATTTCTATCATCCTTAGATAAATATGTACATATATATGATTATATTTTTGTTAGGTAACTAGTTTATGATTGCTAGATTTAGAATAAAACAAAAGAACAGGGAACCCAGTTAAATCTGAATTTTAGATAATAAGGAAAAATGTTTGGGCATAAAACATACCTATTCTAAATCATTATTTGTCATTTATCTGAAATTCATATTTAACTGGGCTTCCAATTTTATTCTGGTAACCCCATTCTTGTGACAGTGTGGATGATGGGTTTGAGGCAGGAGGCATGGAAACCAGTTGGGTAAGCAGTGAATGGCTTGAACTAGGGCAGGGGATATGAAAATACAAGAGAAAACTGAGGCTCAGCTGGATGAAGGGTCTTCCCAAAGAACCTTAGCTAGGCAGAACCATGTTTGATCCCAGGTCTCTTTGACTTGAAAACCTATGCTTTTATATAATCCATCCTTTTCCCTATAAGTCTTATTCACCTGCTGTCTCCTTTATTAAAATTGCAAAATTCAATTGTTCTAAAGATTACATCATTGTGATCATGCAAATTTATCTCAGTGGATATTAACAAACCTCAAAGATTGAGGTTGGTTTATTACTTCTAGATCAATTCATGGCCATACCTCGTTCAAGGTCAATTTATGCTTACTTCTCTCAGCAGATGCTGCAAGCATAGCAGATTCTGTGAGGGACCTACTTTGTTTCAGAATAAAAATGGAGGAGGGTGGAAATGGGAGGGAGGTGGGGAGGGCTGGGGTGGTGGGCTGGGGTGGGAGTAAAAGACAGAAAACTGTACAAGATCAACAATTAAAATAAAAATTAAAAAAAGAGATGCAGACAGAAAAAAAAGAATAAAAATGGAAAACGTTGAAGAATTTAAGAGTAACTATTTATTATGGTTTTCTCTTCATTGCTAATGGAGAAAATCCTTATTGACTTCCTATGTTCTTGACATATAATCCTATTGAATTTTCACATCAACCATAGGAGGTAGGTTTTATTATCTTCAATTTACAGAAGAGGAATCTGAACTACAGTTAGATTAAGTAATTTCCCCAAGTAAGCAAGTTGGGGAGCTGGGGGGTTAACGAAGCTTCTAATGACTGTCTATCACCAAGTGTATGGGTGTGTCAAGATGAAAATAGGAAATGTTTAGTATTAAAAGTTATCCACAAACATAGGAATAATTATTGAAACAGGTCTCAAAAGTATAGAGACATAGACATAACTGGGGAAAGGCTTTCTTATTAGCTGTATAAGCTTGAGAAGTTTACTAAAACACTGGGATCTAAAATGGGAAAAACACTTGCCTTATAGGCTTTTTATTATAAGAATTGCATGCTTTTAAAAAAAATCGTTTATTTATTTTTAGAGGAGAAGGGAGGGAGAAAGAGAGGGTGAAAAACATCAATGTGGTTCACATGATCCCCACTGGGAACCTGGCTCACAACCCACGCATGTGCCCTGAAGGGGAATCCAACCAGCAACCCCTTGCTTCACAGGCCAGCACTCAATACACTGAGCCACACCAGCCAGAGTTTGCATGCTTTTATAAACCAAAAGATTCTTCATAAAATTTGTTATAACATAGTCTTAGGGTGATATTTTTTAATTTAATGGTAATTTCCTACATATGAACTAAATGGAATAATCACAATTTGAAATATTTATTTCTATTAAGTATCCAATTACTAGAAGGCAATTAAGATAATTTGTGATTTCTATTAAGTGTTTCAAACAGACTTTATTAGATGGAATCTGTTAATGACAATCTGAGCCCCAGTTTTTCCCTAATATATTTTTATTATACTTTTTATAAGTGAAACTTGTCTTAAGGTTCATTTCCCTTGGATCTCAACCAAGGGGATTTAGTTCTCGATTATGAAAACAATATCATTAAATGTACTATTCACTACCTAAGATATCTTTTTCTATGCAACCTAGACAGGTTAATATAAAGGCTCCTGTGTATGTGGCTTTGATCTCACTCTCTATGTAATAAGACATATTAACTAATCCAATGTAATAGATTCAACAAAATATTCATATTAAAGATATGTCTGTATGGAATAACCAGATGGGTCAAGCTGTGTTTATTCTATATGTTGATTAACTGAATGATCCAATTCAGTCAGACTACTGATATAGCTGGGTCTTGAGGGATACAGAAATATATTCAAATGAAGCAGAGAATTCTAGAAACAGCAAGGGATAAGGGGACAGTCACCTACAAAGAAGTTCCCATCAGATTGTCAGCTGATTTCTCAAAAGAGACCTTACAGGCAAAAAGGGGCTGGAAAGAAGTATTCCAAGTCATGAAAGTGAAGGACCTACATCCAAGATTGCTCTATCCAGCAAAGCTGTCATTTAGAATGGATGGACAGATAAAGTGCTTCTCAGATAAGGTCAAGTTGAAGAAGTTCATCATCACCAAGCCCTTATTATATGAAATGTTAAAGGGACTTATCTAAGAAAAAGAAGATAAAAATATGACAGTGAAAAGACAGCAAACTCACAGATATTAAGAACCACACCTAAAACAAAAGCAAACTAAGCAAACAGCTAGAACAGGAACAGAACCACAGAAATGGAGATCATATGGAGGGTTAGCAACAGGGGTGTTGGAGGAGGAGAGAGGGGGAAAAGGTACAGAGAATGAGTAGCATAGATAGTGGGTAGAAAATAGACGGGGGAGGGCAAGAATAGTATGGGAAATGTAGAAGCTAAAGAACTTATGACCCATGAACATGAACTAAAGGGGGGAATGTGGGTGGGAGAGGGTGTGTAGGGTGGAGGGGAATGATGGGGGAGAAATGGGACAACTGTAATAGCATAATCAATAAAATATATATATTTTTAAAAAGAGGTATAAATGGTAAGGGAAAAAATACAATAAAAATAAATTTAAATAAAGAAAAAAAGAAATATAAACAAGACTAAAGCTATTTAGGGTGAAAGTAGAGAATTCTTAAATGGCATTTTAGGTACCTTCACCTCTCCACACTTCTTTTGTATTTTAAAATGCTAATGACTCAAAATTTCCTAAATAAATGCATACTTAGCTTTTTTTAAATAAAAAATGTTTTTGAATTAATGGAGCTTACTAAAATACTGCTTCTAAAAAGATAATCTTTACTTTCTGGGAAGTATGCATTTGCTTTAAAACAATATTTTAAAATTCTTTATCATTTTCTCTGAAAGTTCATGAAGAGTCAAAGAAATAAATGAGACAAAAACTACTGGGTTGTTTTATTACATCTGAAAGTAAGCTGCAGACCTTAGGTCTGAAGGCTGGCAGATCTGTATTATTTTAAGTGTGGCTGCAAATACAGGTAATTTCATAAGACAGTTTGTTTCTAGTTTTTCTAGAGTATAAGGACCCTGTCCTTTTCCTTCCCTGTACAAATTCAGAGGCCAACCCAGATCAAATTTGGAGGACAAACCTCGGTAATATAAATATGTGTTGCTGGGCAATGTTAAGAATGGAGTGTGAGATTCATGAACCTGCCCTTTGGCTTTTTATTTCTTCATTTTTGGAGAGAATGTTGTTTGAAGTCTTTAAAAGCATTTTGGATTGGCATGCTTTCAATTTATCAGCCCAATTGGCACTTATCTGGAGAAAAGTAGCTGATAGCATCAATATGAGAGAGTTTGCATCTGAATTTGCAGAGGTATTTTTACTAAAATGAATTAATTAACTTTACTCGATTTAAAGGTAGAATAGCATTTTTATTATGCTCTATAGAAGGATTATGCCATGCAACTGGGAGGCTAGGTGGTACATTCATGGTGTAGTTGTAGGAATCATCTGCACTAGTGTCCCTAGAGTCCAGATTGGATGTGCCATCACCAGTTTGAAGGTCTGAAGACCAGTTAAAGACAAAGTCAGACTGAAAGGAGTCACATACATAATTTAATTACTATTGCCTTTTGTCTCACGAATTTTATGGCTCAGACCTACCTGTGGAAATTTTCCCCGTCTTTGGATGTAAGATATGAAACCTATTATAAATCAATAGTGGCAAAATCTGGCCACAGCTTTCTGTGTTTTCCCAAACTGCTGTAATTTGTGATATGCTCAATGATCTTCTTCTGAGTATTCTGATGTTTTAATAAATTCTTCAATAGCTATGCCTATTGATAAAATATCTTTGTGAATAATTAGAAACTTTCTACTTAGATTTAAAATGTATTATGACATGCCTTAGCTCGTATAGCTCAGTGGATTGAGCACAGGCCTGCCAACCAAAGTCACTGGTTCAACTCCCAGTCAGGACACATGCCTGGGTTGTGGGCTAGGTCCCCAAAAGGGGGAGTTCGAGAGGCAACTACACATTGATATTTCTCTCCCTCTCTTTCTCCCTCCCTTCTCCTCTGTCTATAAAAATAAATAAAATCTTAAGAAAATAATATGTATTATGACAATTTTAGTAACTCATTTACCTTTCATAATTAGACACATCAAATTGGGCTTGCATTTCTGAACAGATATAACAGGTAGAAAAAAAATTGGCATGTTAAGAAATAAGGTTAGGGTTGAATATTTTTTAGATAATTGATAAATTACTTAAGCAAGGAAGTAGATGTTGACTCTGTTTTTCTTGCCTTGCTCACCAGGATTGAAAGGCGGCTGTTCATTTTAGTTGACTGCTATGTGAGTTGCTATGAAGTGCAGAAACTGCTGTTGATTAACTTCCTATCTTTAATTTCTGAAATGATAAAAAGATCATGCTGAATTTTGAAAAATAATAAGGAAAAGATGATATATTATTTGGGAAAGTAATTTATGAGTAGAAAATATATGAAATGCTTCAGATGTTTAATAAGAAAATTTATATTCCTCCCAAAATGGTAAAATACAATTACTAACACTTTCATTTTGAGGATATACATTTGATGTGTTACTGGTTATATAATAATTCTTCATCAAAAGGCATTGGTCACTGTGACTCTAACGGAAGGTTTATATAGTGGCAGTCTCTTTTCCTTAAAGAGCCTTTGAAAATCCTCATCACTCAAGGACCTAGTTATCAGTTGCTTTATGAAGACCTCACACTTATCAGAGTCCTTCTCCCAGCTCTTTCCCCATCATGGCATGCAGACGAAGATCTTGTCACTTGATTTGATCATTGTTTTTGTTAATAGTTCAATAGGTCATGTTTCTTGGTTTCAATTTTAGTAATCTTTTATTATTTGTGATTCATAACTTATATAAAAACTTAGTTTAGTCCCTGCTCCAGGGTAGCAATTAGGTGATTTGTTCATTTATTCACAAACTTCCCCAAAATCAATATCAAATGGTAGACTGAGTGAAGATAATTTTTGATCTTGTCAGCACATTATCTATGGGTGTAATATGGTTAGGTGGCTGTGGGAGAGGAATCAGAGTGGCCCAGAGGAAAAAGGACAGCCTTGGATTCCAAAGTCCTGGATGTCTGGAAGCCTCGCTCTGCTACTGACTGACTGAGTGAACTCAGAACAGTCAATAACCTACCGTTGACTCCATAGGTTTGTAAAAATGGGGATGCACTAGTGTCTTCCCCAGAATAGGTATGGGATAAATAAACGTTAAATGCAGTTTTCTTCTAGCTCCTTGAATCTCGCTGAGATCACATATGAATGTGGCTCAACTCTCCCTGGTTGCTTTTTATACCAGTAGTATCTGAAACTCTTGAGTTCAATTACCTTAAGCAATTTACACTCACTTTAAAAATTTTTTCATAAAATCTGGCATGGACAGCAACTTTGGTTAGTTGGATGTTGCTTCCTGGTTTTATTGATTTGGAATTGGCTCAAGACCCTCCAGGTTTGTCACACATTTGGTTTCTAAATTAAAACGGAAATACTGAAGCAGATTAAAATGGAAACAGCAACACAGTGGTATTTTCCAAATATGAATAAAATGTTGGTTTAAAGTGGAGGGGATTTCCATTACCAGAAACTTTTTTGATTTCCCCAACTCCATAAGAATTGTTTTTTTCCAATCTGGAATTGTGATATTCTACTGACAGGCACTGATGAAAGATGAGCTGAAGATAAAGAGATGCCTCAGGAAAGAATGGAGCCAGAGGTTCACACCCAAGGGAGAGGCACCGTGCACCTGAAGATTGTCCAGGTGTCACAGGGCTTGATGTTCAGAGTGCTTTTGTTTTGGTTTTAAAGAATACCTCGACTATAAGGCATATCTCTGCCTTCATGACTGTGTTCAATACAGGGATCTGACTTCACTAGATGAGACCTGGAGCTTGGACCCAACAACTGGGGGACTATTTTGCAATACCGTCTTTACATCACCAGTGTAGAACTGCTCTCTGCAAACACGCAGTGAGCCAAATAGTATTCTTTCACAGTATAAATAGTTGGCCTGAGCACTCTTTATGGCATGTCTTTCTATGGTACTTTCCATTCAAGATGGAATGCAAATAAGTACTTTCTGGAAAAGATATTGTTATCAGGAAACTTCCCCCAAAGTCCTGGAATTCAGCAGGTTAAAACAATCTAAATAGTTTCATATATTTTTAAAGCATATGTGTTTAAATGTGTTGGTAAGAAATAAAGAGATTTATTCTGAAAACCATGATGGCTTAGATCCTTGAAGATTGGAAACAGTATTTCTGATGGGTTACATCTATGACATTAACATGACTTGATAAAGATATTTTAAAAAATACATGTTAAACCCATTGGTGGAGTTGAGAGTCCAAGAAGAATAGTTTCATAAATTCTCTACTTCAAACACCTTGTAGTCAAGACAAAGTATACATTATATACCAATAATTTTTTTTAGTTCAGTGGAATAATTCAGTTGAATGGCCAGTTTGTGGTGTTTTGTGGGGTAACCTGAGGGAAATGATGTCTTCGTGGACAAATTGGCATGAGGTTGATTTTGCGTGTCTCACTTGCCACTTCACTTCCTTTTCCAGAAGATAAGGTTCATGAAAGCTATTTTGTCCAATGGACATAGCCAGAGGGTTATTGGGATTCCATTTGGCTGTCTGATGAATCAATGGAATGAAATTGTGTGTGTGAAAACCCTTTCATAAGTATGCAGTTTTAAATAAATGTATGGCATTAATTATTACTGTAAAATTTCCACTAGAGAGTACAGCATATTCCCAATGTTAACCCCTTGAGCTGATCATTTTCCAAGATAAATATGTCTTGAAAAGCACTGGCTCCTTCTTTTCTTTTGTTTTTAGGCTTGCATTCAGTAGATTGTCTTTATAGCAAATTTAATGTAATTATTGGCCCAAGTCTAGGCAAAAAGAAAGGCATGTTAGCAGAACTAAAGAGGAATTACTGTGTATAGCTTGTTATTAAATTAATATTCACATAAACCATTTCTTTTTAGATGGTATAATTCTAAGAGAATTCACCTGCCTTGCACTTATGAATCAAATAAAACTTTCCCCAAGTATAACAAGGCATGATATTAGATGATACTGCATGGTGGCACTTGGTGAAGCCGAGAAGCTTAATCTTGCCCCATGAGCATCCACTGAGCTCTATTTTCACAGCCTTGGAAAGAGGATCAACAAAATATGTATTGTTTAGGAGAAAAATGTATGTGATAGAAAGCTTACTGCTGTTATATAGTTCATGATTTCATTAACATTTAAGGATATTTACCACAAAGAAATAATATTATTTGTGTTTTGGAATGAACAGAGTTGAAATAAATAAGAGTAGTACCTGCAACTGTTAACATAAAAAGATATATACATTTTTAGTGCATTCTTTCATTAGAGCAATATGCTGACATTGTGTTGCAAGACATGTGGAGTAACGAGACACTAAATCTTGGGTGCTTTGGTTCTGATTTTCACTTTCTTTGTTTAGGGGATTTCTCACAACATATTGATGGACATCATCTTTTTTTGAGATGTTGAAAGTTTTCAGATTCTGCTAGCTCTTTTGGGCTGCAGGTGAAGAGGCACAGTAGTATTAGTGAGGCTAGGAGTATCTTCCTCCCCCTTTTTACAATGAGGATGTTGAAGAATATGCTAAGAGAAAGAAGAAGACCAAAGAAAAATGGCAGAAACAGATTGCCAAGAAACATAGGCTGTCCTCTCCGAGAGCTTCTGGGTCCAGTCTGCGTCTAGTCACAATTGACATTTTCTAAGGGTAACGAATAAATAAGAACAGACATTAAAAAGATATATAGTTCCACCATCTTCACTACATTCTAATGAGGGATGCCAAACCAGAACCAGGCAACTAAGGTGCTTCTAGATTTCTGACCAACAGAAGAAACTCCGAAGTAATAAAGGTTTTTGTTTAAAGTCAATAACTTTTAGAATAATTTATTGTGCAGAAGTACACAACTAATACTCAGTATTTTGTGGTAGCATTATTTGTAAAAGCAAAAAATCAGAAATAATTTAAATTTCTATCATAATGGTATGGTTAAATAAATTGTGATTAATACATATTATGAAACATGCAGCTATCAAAATAAGGTAGCTCTTTACATTCTAAAGTGAAATGTCTTTAGGAAATATTAAATAATAAATTAATCCAACCATAAAAAAATGCTATATAGTTCCTCATAGTGAAAAGTAGATATATTTAATCTTTTTGTTTGCCTCTTGAATATCAAATAGCAAATATTTATTTAGAAGTTATAGGGGCATAGGTCCTATGAATAAGGAAATATTCCTGTGAAGTAATTCACTCTGGAGAGAGAAAGAATTAAGACACACAAAACTATTGCAAGGGCTGTACTTACTTTCCCACCGCTTGCCCCACACATAGCTGGAGTGATCTGTCTGCAATTGAAATTGAACCGTCCAATCTTTAATGGCCCCTATTAGTCCCAGGAAAATGCCCATACTCTTTTGCATGGTTGAGAGCCCCTTCAGGATCTGAATTTTGCTAATCTGTCTGTGTTCATCTCTAACACACCCATTAAATGCTTGCTCCTGCCTGCCTTGCATTTGATGCTTCCGTTGTAACTTTTCTATCTCTGCTGTCACCATAACCATTGCTCCCTTTTGTTTTTTTTATGCCCTATACTTCTTATTCAGTGTAGTTTTTTGTTTTCTTCTCTTACTAAGGTTAGCTTAAACATCCCTCTTGTAGGAAGCCTCCCTTGACCCCAGGTTTGTATTAGTGGACCATTTTGTAGAGCCCACTAAGCACCCTGCTTGTATTCTATAGAGCACTTACCACCTTGCACATATTTGTCTGTTGACTTGATTACTCAGTAGCCCAGAAACTTCATGAGGTTTATGTAAAACGATGGCATTGACTTTCACTGTAACTCCTTAGCTTCAATTTTTTTCATGCAATTTATTCTATGAGAAGGAGCAGAAAGAGAAATATTACATTCTTAGATTATATGTAAGCAACATAAATTTTCACTGTTTATGTTTTCTACTAAGGTATGAATATTTTGATTCAGTTACTCAATTACCTCTGTGTCTTCCTCCATGATTATTTCTTTAAGAAAAAATATTATTCTACCATTCTGATAGCATCTCAATACCGTTTATTGGTGGTTTGTACATAAACTCTTCGAACACTCTCTGGTTTCTTTGAAAGCTGCACAATCTGATTTCTTTCAAAGGGGCCATATTCCTTTTTTCAAATCTTTTTTAATTTTATTTTTTTAAATTTTAATTGTTGTTCTTGTACAGTTTTCTATCTTTTACTCCCATCCCAGCCCACCTCCCTCCCATTTCCACCCCCTCCAGTTTTTGTCCACGTGTCTTTTATACTTGTCGCTCTAAACCTTTCCCTTTCTCCCCTGAAATTCCCTCCCCTCTCCCCTCTGGTGACTGTCAGCCTGTTCCCAATTTCAGTGTCTTTGGTTATATTTGGCTTGTTTGTGGCCATATTCCTTTTAAATTACTGTTGTACTTCCCTAATGCCCCTTTTGAGCAGGTTCATATACTAGATATTACAGTACAAAACCTGATTGTTAGGGAGAAAATATGAATTACATTTTCTTTTTAAAAGTTATTTGATATTACATTTTAATTCAACAATGCCATTTAAGTGAAATAATTAGAGGTATGAGTAAAAAGTCAAGTTCAAGGCTATTCATTTTTAATTACTTAAAAAATAATAATGTAAATGTAATTATTTCAAAATAATAATAATGGGAATAATGTAAAATTATAACAATAAAAATATTCACCAAGTGATGGCAAATTTTGTTATGGACTATAATATACCCATTAAAATAATATTGCAGAATTGTAAAACGTTTACAATATTTTCCTATGCAAACAAAGCAATGCAATCCCATTTTTATAAAGATATAGCTGTATCTAGCACGGATGACTCAAAATTTTAGCACTAGCTATTTCTGAAGGAGATATTACTATTGATTTTGCTTTTTAATTGTCTAGGATCTCTAAGTTTTGTGCACTGAATGTATATTACTTTGTGTTTAGAAATACATTTTTTCCAATTATTTTTGAAATGTGCCTTCACTTTATTAACAAGAAGTTCATCCTCTCAGCCTCTTCCCTGACTCCTAACTCATCTGTGGCCACTACTTGATCCACATAGGCCAGCACTACTTCCAGATGTCTGTTGGAGGGAAGAATGAAAAGTTCGGGTTGGTCTACTAAGACCATTTTTGAACCCTGCTTTGGGACCTCATTCAGTGTCCTGAAGCAGATGCTTTCAACTGCTGAGGTGATGTCTGCATGTTTTTGATTCCTCCCAGTATTGAAGAAAATGCTCTTGTAGCTCATACTCTCCTGATGGTTGCTGCTCACAAGAGCACAATGGTGAGCCAGGATGAACAGGTCCAGTGAGGCTAGTCTCTGTGAGTTGCGTGACAGCAGCAGGACAGTACTAGCACTCACCTGCAGACTCACACCCTGTGTTATCCCGATTGACAACCCAGATTCTCCATTGCTCTAGCGAGGTTGATGTTCTTTTCTGCCAGGGAAATGTAGAAGTTTTTCTTAAGGTATCCCCAACCAGGTTGTTCTTGTAACTTCAAAGTCTGCAGCAATGAAGTGTGTGGGTTTTTATTTTTTCCTTTCCAGAAATCTCTTTGTGCACATTGACCCAGGCTCAAATTTCCTCTCCCTTTGCTCTGACTGGTCAACATTGCTTAGTGAAATAAAATATTCTCTGACAATCCTTTCTCTTAAATAATGAGCATCCAGTTCCTTTGTGTTCAAATTCCTAAGAGAAACAACTTAGATTACTTTTCAAGAAAGTTCTCCACCAAGCTTTCTGCCCCCCTGAAAAAAAACAAGAGCTACCAGCTTCACATAATTAAAAAAAAAAACTTTTATATAAAGAATCAAGAAATGTTTTGAAGCTACAGTTGAATTTAAAGCCAGTGTAGTTCAAGGCTCTACTTTTAGAGACGATGAGTCTGAGTTCCAGAGGTAAGTCACATGTGTCAGAGAACAAATTAGCAGAGGAATCAGCGACAGAATCTGGGACTGTTGTTGGTTGCCTGGTCACATGTTCAAAGTTTTTTTTTTTTAAACCCGTATGGTCAAATGTGGCCAAATGGAATGTCTTCTCCAGTTTCTGGCAAGAGCCATTATAAACCACTACCAGCTTTGGCCACAGGGACATTTTGTTCTATAGTTATACAAGTATACATACAAAAATGTAAGATTAGGCAACAAGATAAACCTTTTGTGTACATAATTAATAACTCACACTTGAATTTCTGTATCTCATTAGAGGTAGTTGTCTCACTTTTAATTGGAGAAGACAAGCTTTATTTTTGTAGTGCTTTGGTCTATTATGTTCAACAATAATAATTCACTGTGACAGATGTAATCCACCAAACTCATTATTTTCAATCCTTATCCATTTATTTTGCATTACCAATACAATTTTGATGCCTATCATTCCCTGGACTGCAGGGCTTGATGAAATGTTTTATTGCAATATGTCAGAGTCTAAATAATTAACAGCAGGAATAAGGTCGAAGTCATCCAAAATGACTGCGTGCATTATAAAGCCATGTGTAATGCACTCTGTTCTCCCCGGAACATGTCCTAGAGCTGTGGTTTTGATAAGATGATTACATTTGGAAGAAGAAGAACAGAATATCTCTCATATAGCAGGCCACATCTCTTCAAAGATTAAAAATAATATATGTACTCAGTCTATCAAAGGGAAAAGTAAACAGGATTCAAGCAGAGCTAAAATCTCCAAAATCTATTGTGAAAAACCCCACTCATATTTTAACATATTGTACTGTAAAAATAGTTTGCCTTTTCTTCTTGATTTATATTCTGTCAAAATCCTGTGGTGGGGTAGAAGGATATTGTTGTGTGATAGACAGTGTAGAGCTATGTGACTTCCCTTGACTTTAAAGGAATTGCAGGAAAGTTTGAATTGCAACTATTCAACCTTGAAGGGAGAGAAACTAAATGAAACACCTGTTTTTCTGATTACTATACCACAAGCCCTTTTAATTAGTTTGTGGAAATAGAAGTTTTAGTTATTGAAGCATACGGTTATTTTCCTCTAAGAAAATGGACATGTGACTACACATCATTAATTTGTGATTGTTATTAAAATAAAAATGTAATTTGAAGGACTATACATTAATAGATATATTTTCTAGACTAGAAAAGAGCTAGATAGGACAATATCCATATGAAAATTTCAATATTTTATATAAGCACCACTGATAGACTGTTGTCACAATGGCACTTAGAATACACATTTACTCACACAAGAACTTCAATTAGAAGTGTTGAATAAAAGTTTTAATCATTATTTTATGAGTATTTATTCTTAAATCTCATGCAACTCATCTTCCTCAAAGATTTGGATAGCAATAAATCAGTGCATGAAACAAAGGATAGAAAAATGGAAACGGCAAAGATAAATATATTCTTAAAACATTTCCTCCATATTGTATTTACCATATTGAAATGGAGTTTCTCTTCAATATGTTCTAGTACTTTAACGTAAAAATAACATTCTATTGGAGCCTTAGGCATTTCTTCCAATTAGCTAGATGTCATCCTCAGGTCATCTTAGGACTTTAACCCCTCAACCTAATCGTTAAGAAAAGCAGAAACACTTTGGCTTGCTTCTGATTTGTTCAGGCACCTCTGTAATGAAGTTATCAGAATATGACCTGGGTTGGTGATGTTTAGAGTATCATACACTGACACTACATAGTATGCACACACAGAAACCTTAGGTTTTAGATCCCAAGTGTATGAGATATTAGCAACTTTTTGATCATGCCTTGTATTTTGTTTTTTCTCCAGCTCACCCCTTGTCTGAGCATAAAGACATTTGGTAAGAATTTGAGATTTGAGTTTTCCTCTGGGAGAGGCTTCTATTGAATTATTGCTTAGTTATGAATGAAATAAGCACAGGTAGCATGGTGGGAGTGTACTATCTTAAGTGAAAAGACAAATATTGCAATCAAGAGAAAATTTTGCTATTAATAGAATCATGAGAAACTACAAATAATTTACAAGTGTTCACAGTGGCAGAATGACTCAACTATTGTGAAATTTGAGTTTCTTTCATTGTTTATATCTAAATATGAAACATACCTGGCAACAGCATGAGACAGAACATGCCTTCTTATTTTCCGTATAATTTACACCATGTGTTTGGCCAAAAGTGCTGATTTCAAAATAGGACTGCAATTGGATAGCATAGCATTATGGATTTCCACACCTATGGCATAAGGCTTGGTTTGTTTTGATTAAAGAAATAATTGTGATCCAATTTCATAATGTTGATCACAATTTCATCACCTGTGCCTGGAAGGAGAAGAAAATATATGAGGGGTATAGCAAAGTGCAAACTCATTAAAAATTGTCTGTAAGAAATTATGATCATTACATTTAAAACAAAGTTGTGGTATTATGTTTAATTAAGTAAAGTTTGCAAAGTGTTTTGTGAACCTTGCTTGGCTCATGCAAACTTAGACAAGCACTATATTAAAACTTACATTTAATGGAGTATTTTGAGAACATATAACTTGGGGAGCAGATAGATAAATTGTCATGAGAAAATTCCCTTTATATTTTGTTTAGCAAAAATCTTATTAAAGTCTGGTACAGTATGCCTATTTAATGCTTAATGTCAACCCCCCATGTTTGTTCATATGATGTTTATAAGAAAAATAAAGGTATTGTAACATATTTTTCTTTGGTTATAAAATAGATTCCTGGAAGATAACAAATATTTAGCTACAAGTTTTGATTTCTCATGATGTTATCACACACAGGCTTTTTCTCAGGTAAATTTTAAAAGCCAATAAGCAAAGATGAGTCCTAAAAAACATGGTTACACTTCAATAAATTGTTGCTCTCCTCAATCTCTTTGCTCATTGTCTTAAAAGGGTTCTAGGTGATGCTAAAGATATAGCAGACTGAGCCAGATATCTTTTCACTGTCAATCAAACTGTTTGGTCTGAAAAATATTCCCAAGTATCTGAGGGGAAAAAATTAACTTTATCTGTCAATAAACATTATTTTCAGCAGAATCTGCACCCAAATTTGTATTGAGATTTGTCATTCAAGTTGTACCTGGAATCATTTTTAAATAGATAATTCAGTTAATCAGTCATATGGCAAATTGCATTTTTTCTCTGTTCTTTGGCTAGAGGGATGTATTGATTTTGAATACATACAGATAAAGTAGGAAATATAAAAGATAAAATTTTAACTTAAAATATCCAAAGTAAATTTTAACACAGTGCATAAATATTTTAATATAAGCTTCAAGTTAAGAATTTTAAGTTATTGAAGTCATTTTCCAATAATTCATTTACCATAAGGAAGCAGCTCAGGCCAAGAGGTGTGGAGAGGAACAGGAGAAAGAGGATTATCGGCAGTAGCATAAAGGGAGGGGTCACGTGAGATGGAAATACAGCATGTTAGGTACCTCACACAGGTGTGTGCAAGAGCCCTGTGAGATGTGTATTAGAGGTGCAATGATCAGTAGGGCTTGAGGTTTACTATATGGAACCCGCTGTGTGGTTGTTGGGGTGAGGGTGTGATAAACTATGCTGATGGGTACAAGTACCTACAAGGTAGGACCTAATGACAAATCAGAAATGGATGAATACAATTAGTAAGTCGGAAGGTCAGAGGGAAAAGCTCAAAGTTGAAAGACCCAGCTGTGGGGTCAGAGAAGATTTTTGGGAGAGAGTCAACTTGCTTATTCATTACAGATTAAATAATTATAACAGGTTGGGAGAGGGTCATCATGCATAAACATGCAATTCTAGAAAAGAGGGCAAACATAAGTGGATTAGGTAGGCATAATTCCACCTCATAGCTTTAGAAAACATTGCAGCTTCTGGAACACTCTCATGAGCAATGTCTCACAATTCTTACCGTAACTAGGTAGAATAGGTGGGACAATTGCTATTACACAATTTTACATTGTACAACACAAAGTGCAGTTCAGTGGAGCCACTGTCAGCCCAAGGCTGGACCTCAAATACGTGTATTTGACTCTCTGTGGCTCACTACGATAGTTGAATTATGCTATGAGGGATGCCATATGTATTGGCTTAAACGGAAAGATGGGAATGGCGGAAGGAACCCAAATTCATTTAAAAATGGGAAGGAAACACGTTTTTAAACCTAAGCATAATCTGAAATAAATCATGAATTTATGGTAATAGCTACTAAAGAGATACACTTTTTTTTTACATTTAAGTTTTATTTTTCAATTAGAGTTCACATACAATGTCTTCTGTATTAACTTTAGGTGTACAGCATAGTAGTTAGCCAATCATATACTTTACAAATTGTTCCCCCTGATATTTCCAGTACCCACCTGACACCACACATGGCTATTACAATGTTATTGACTATGTCCCCTATGCTGTACTTTACATCCCGGATGACTATTTTGTAACTACCTATTTGTACTTTAGGAGACACACTTTTAATAATTATTTTCAACCTAAATCTGGAATGAAGATGCACAAGAAAAATTTTAAAAACTAGGACAAACATGGTAAAAACAAAACAAAACAAACAAAAAGTATGGATAATAATGGTGAACTATATCAAGACACAGCAGAGAGAGGCCTATGTACTTTGTATTTTTTAGCTTTTATGATCCTAGTGCACTGTGGCTTACCTGTGGTAATTCACTGATATCCATTCATTAAAGGCAGAACGTTACATATGTACCTTTTACTATGGACCTATGTGACCTTGATAACTGAAAATGTGTCACCATGCATAAGGCCATCTTTCCAATATGTTGACAGAAAGAGATCATTTAAGTAGAGTGGCATAAATTTTGAGGCCAATTTGTCTACCAACATGAGTTTACCTATCTCAGAACAACATACAGAAAGGCAAGAGTTTAAATTAAATGAAAATATATTCAATCCATAATCAAATGAAAATGTTTTGGGACTGGTGCCAGAAAGTGTTCCTGAATTTGACTTTCTTCAGCACCCAAATTTAGCCATCTGGCACTCTATTTTAAGAACCATTCAATTTTTTTTAAATGAAGGATTTGCCTTTTAATGAGGGAACCATAATTTCATTGTAAATATGGGACATGTCCTTGACTCTGACTGTTCTGAATTCCATATGATAAAAGAAGGAACGTCATTAGCCACTTGTTTCACAGCTAGTAGTGAGAAGAGAAATTGTCAACCAAAAAAGAGTATTGTTCTGGAATATTGGTAATTGTTACAGTTAAACTTATTGATATTCAGTAAGTTCTATATTGTTATGTAAAGGGATAAAGAATTATGAAATTTAATCAGTGTACTACAGGACATTTTGTGAAGTGTTGATTATGGTGGGAAGAAGTCTGAAATTTTGTTACAGGACTTAGTGTTCTTGCATTATATTTTCTTAAGGATTACAAAGTGTACTTGTAGTGGCATTTGCTATAATTAAAAGATTTGATGTTAGTGCAAGCACTTAATATTAATACTATTAAGATACCTAGGGAATTTTACATTCAGTTCAATACTACTAAAGACAATTATAACTAAAATGTCTTCAGGAATATCATTGTATGACATAGAGACCTCATTTATTTAACAGATACTATTATTTGACTATTACAATGTTGGATATTATTCTAGGTGTTGAGGCTGCAATTATGAACAAGAGGAACATAATATTTGCCTTCTTGAAGCTTATAGTCTACTGGAAATTACAAAGAAATAAATGAGCCATTAAGACAATATGGTGATGAGGTTCTGACATAGCATGATGGAAGGTGAGCCTATAAAAATATATGCTGCAGACTAAATTATTTTTAAACAAACTGCTGAGATTTGTTCTGATTCTCTATGTGGATTAAAGTTTTATCGTATTAATCATAATAGTGTCTATTCTTTCTCAAGCACCTTATTAAGTCCTTTGCGTTCACTCACCCATTAAATTCCCACCAATAGCTGTATTAGTCATCCACTTAGAGACTGAAGCTCAGCAGAGTAAAATAGCTCACCCTGGTCCTATTTGGCAGCTATCTGACAGAACCTGTGAATTTCATACTATGTCACATAAGCTTCCTGAGTTGAGTCAGTTTAACATGTTGTAGAATAAGTATGCCCTATTTACTGATCTAAATGATTGATTACAAAGTGGTTTCATTATAAAGATTTTATATAAAAATAACTTGATTTAAAAAAAAGTTTTAAGCCAAGTGTATTAGTTATCTATTACTACAGAACACATTATCCCCAAACTCAGTGACTTAATTCCACAAGCTTCTATTATTTCACGTAGTTTCTGAGGCCAGGAATCTGTGAAAAGCTTAGCTGGGTGGTTCTGGGTCAGGGTTTCTCAGGCAGCTACAATCAAGCTGTCAGTCAGGGTTGTAGTCTCTACTGAAGGCCTGACTTGGCTGGAGCATCTACTTGTAAGCTTTCTCACATGGCTGTTGGCCAGAGGCTTTTCAGCTCCTTATTACATAGATATCTCCAATTGCTGCTCAGGTCATGGCAGTTAGCTTTCCCCAAAACACATGATCAGAGAATGTGTGACAAGACAGAAATGACAGTGCCTTTTATAACTAAACCCGCAGTGACTGGGTCTGGGTTCAGTTTGGAGAGAGAAACTACCCAGAAATGGACTAGGGAAAGTTTAATATAAAGAATCATTAACTGGACCTGGTTGGGTTGCTCAGGTGGTTGAGTTGTTGTCCCACACACCAAAATGTTGTGGGCTCCATTCCCGGTCAGGGCACGTATCTGGGTTGTGGGTTCTATCCCCAGTGGGTGCGCATATGGGAGGCAATCAATGAATGTTTCTCTCTCTCATCAATATTTCTCTCTCTCTGTATCTCCCTTTTCCTCTTTATCTAAAAAAAATCTATAAATATATCCTCAAGTAAAGAATAAAAGAAAGAACTATTAACTGTAACAGAGTAACAAGGAGGGAATAACGAGGGATTGACTAATAAGCAAAAAATTCTGAAGAATAGAGGAACAGAAGAAATAAGGAGAATTATTACCTCGAGGACTGAAGGACTACTCAAGGAAAAGACCCTTCCTCAGGGCTGATATCTACAACTCGTTACAGAAGGTGTGACTGTGACACATTGGAAGTCAGTAATGTCTAAAGTTGTAAAACTTTTCAGAAATCTACTCTTTGGGACTTGGTGGAAATCCACCCTCCAAGGTTCTGTGGGGAACCGTTCTTGGGCTGTGTCTCACTAGAGACACCCAAAGCCATCTACTCTTTGAGAGCTTGGTGCTAGAGAAGCAAGCCTTATAGCAAGAATAGGCTTTAGAGAACCACAGGTGCTCCAGCAAGCGGGCTGGAACCAGGAAGTGAAAACCTTTTCCTCCTGCAAAGTCTCTACGGCGCCCTCTATGGGCAAAGGAAGACCATTTGGAAGGCCCATATCCATTTTCACTAAGCAGGCAAAAATGGTGAATTTAGATTGAGGGACAATATAATCTATAGCACAGTAATGTACTGTCACTTCTACGACATATGATTGGTCACACAGATTATGTCTAGTAAACCCTTGGAGGGGATTACATGAAGCTATGAATGCCAGGAGGCAGTTATTAGTGTATGAGTTCTAAGACTTTGAACCTCTCCAGCAAGTGTTTGCATTCAAGGAGACAGAGGTCATTTGGGGAACATCTTGGATGCTGGCTACATGCCAAGTTGTGGAAAAGTACTTTTCTGGTTATTGTTTTTAAGGGATTCTGAATATTCATCTAAGGAAACAGCAATCATGAAATTACAGTTGAAATTAGCTTGCCTTCTAATTTGAAAAATAGCTTGGTAAGTGTATATGTAATGTTTTTTACATGATTTATAATGGAATATTCTCAGTTACCCAATAAATGTAAGGATATACTTGGCACAAGAAAGATGTATAGATTTAGGATTTATAGACACATTATGAAATAAAACTTCCATGAAAAGATTTAATGAATTTTAGAAATTGATTTAGTTAATCTGACTCATTTAGGCAAACGTATTGAATAACTTACTTTATTGGCCTATGAGTTTTAGAAGTTTGCTTCTTTCACATACCCTTTAGTTTTAATTTATTGTAAAACATTTTTCTGTCAGAAACTACTTTATTTGTATTCTCTCATCATTCACAAATTACTACCAATTCAAGCAACACAACATCTATAGTTGAAAAGCATTTTTCACTTCCACATTCCATTTTAAGTGGGTTTTAAAAAGCATAGCACGTTAAATTTAATTAAATAATGGATTCTAGGAGATGATGAATAATAAAATGATGAATGAGTATAGGAAATTAATACAGAAGGAAAGCCATAGATAATCATGTACAGATAATGAAAAAGAAAAACCAGTATCGCCTTTAATCATTTAAACTACCATGTTGCATCTACATTTTCAATATCTTCCAAAATATCACTTTTAACCTAGAATACCAGTTATTATTCTTTGGAGAATTCAGTCTCCTTTGAGAATATTGTAAGAGTTACGGTCACTTCTCTCTTCCCTCAAATGCACATATATGCAATTCATGTAATTCATGAAGCCATAAGTAAGCTATATTGTATTTCAGCATACCACGAACTTCAGGTTTAAAATTATTAATTGAGTATGAGGCAGGTCATTGATGCTAACACCTATTTCTTAGTGGTATTACTGGTCAAGAGAGAGTTAATCCAAGGCCAAAGTGTACCAGAACACAAAGAGAACACTTACCATAAAATTTAGCCTCTATATTGAATACATGATATCAAACAGATCACATTAGAAGATACCAAATATTTTATAGTTCGTTGGCCAGAAAGCCCAAATTTCTTATTTTAGGTGCAGACTCTGTGTGTGACATCAAAAACAGTCTTCCTACACCACCATACACACATATTTACTAATTTTCTAGTTTATTCAACTCATGTAGAAACCAGGCCGGACAGATTAAATCAAACTCCTTTAGCAGTTTTGTATAATAGCTGAGTCAGAAATTTCCAGAATGCCAGTTTACATTTCTATAGCTTGCTTGCCTCATGGGCAGCATGGAAAACAAAACAAAACACAAAGGAATAAAATACAAAAAAGTTACTGATACAGTCATTATGGTGTTAGCTTTTCAGAGAGAATTACCCCTGGAAAGAAAGTGCAACATAAAGCAGGACAAGCCAGGGCAGAGTTCTGCACATTCCAGAGAAAGTTTCCATGCAATTCTGTCCACGGTATACCCTTAAAGGATGTGACCCAGGTGAGACTTACCTGCTGTAGGCAACTAATCTACAATGAGCAAATTATCCTCCCCTGAGGGGCGAGCTATAATGTCAGCTACATGCTTCAGAACAAAAAAAAAAAAATCGTGTTCCTAGAAGAGGAAGAAACCAGGGGCTAGCAGAGGCTTGTCTAGAAATGGAATTGAAATATAAGCTGAAAATTTTTGGTTGATTTAAATGGAGAGGGTGTTCCAATAAGGTTATTAAATGTTTCTGACAGGCAACATATTCTAATAGGGGAACAATGATGGCTTCGCACATAAAGGAATTTAACAAATTTTGGCACTTTAATGTGTCTTAACAAGATGAGTGATGAAGATGAACTTTTAAAACTGGAGTGGCTTTGGCTCCAGTTGCAATAGCTTTAAAAAATAAGTATATTGACCGCCTAACATAAACTATTTCTTCTTTATTTCTCCGACCACTTTTTTCTTTCCACAAACACATGTGCATATATGCACAGCTCCCACCACAGCACACTAAGTACCATGCGTGCACTTACAGAGGTTGCACAGTGCTGGGAGATTTGAAAGGATGCCCGAAGGTGTCACAAAAACAGGAACCCCCACTTATTGAATCCAGAAGACAGACCCGACACTTCTGTGTAGCATGTGTATTTATGGACAGCAAGAATTGATACCTTATAATATCATTTAACATGGGTGTGAGTATCTTAGCAAGGGAGGTATGCTTGTATCATGGAACTTTTAAATGCTATTTTGTAAATGTAATGATGAGATTATGTGAAGAAAATTGTCAAATGATTAGAAATACCATTTTATTGTTAGGCACAGGCATTGAAATTTTTGGTTTATTTGTTTTTTAGAAAAGCTGAAGATTTTTAAAATCAGTGTGTCTGTGTCCAATAGATGACAGTTAAGGGATCGTGTTATAGGCATAATATTCAAGCTATGTTTTGACACTGTCTAGTATAAACCCCAAATAGCTCAACAGGTAATATTCACATGGCTGACCTTTATATCAACTGCTTAGTTTCTGTTTACTTGATATAAATATATACCCTTGTATCATTTCCTGTAGAGCAAGCAGTGGCAATCAGAAAGAAAATCAGGACAATGAAGTTAACTTGTTAGTGTGAGATTACTAAAGCAGTTGCTTTGGACAAATAAATAATTTTAACAAGGTCAGTTATTTTCCTTGCCATCATTGAAATTCTGGCAGTTTCATGATGATAAAAGATAGGCAAACTCAAATACAGATACAGATATAGATATAGGTGTAGAGGATATAGATATATAGGTATAGATATACATGTACATATTGATACATATAGATATGTACATAGAGCTGGTAAACATGCATAAACTATATTAAATTTAATTACTTATATGTACCAGAGCTCTTCTTTATATTCCTTAAATATAAGGAAAATATATTTGTAATATACTTCCACATTTAATTAACTATGTGATTTTTATCTCTTGCTTTCCATGATAATTTGGTAAATTAAATTGTTTACACATAAAATTTAAAAATCTCTTACACTCTTTTATTGAACCTTCTAGTCATTTAATATATAAACTAAAATCTCCTTTAAAAAATATTGTGGATTTCTCCTATTAAAGTACCAATGGCACACTTCACAGATATAGAACAAACACTTCAAAAATTTATATGGAAACATAAATGACTCTGAATAGCTGCAGCAATTTTGAGAAAGTAAAGCAAAGTAGAAGGGATCACAATACCTGATACCAAACTGTATTACAAGGCCACTGTAATCAAAACAGACTTGTACTGGCATAAAAACAGGCACATGGACCAATGGAACAGAACAGAGAGCCCAGAAATAAACCCATCTCTATGGTCAATTAATATTTGACAAAGCGGGCAGCAGCATAAAACAGAGCAAAGGTAGCCTCTTCAACAAGTGGTGTTGGGTGAACTGGACAGCTATGTGCAAAAAAATGAGATTCAACCGCCAACTTACACTATGCACAAAAATAAATTCAAGGTGGATAAAATATTTAAATATGAATCTTGACACCATTAAAGTCCTAGAGGAAAGCATAAGCAGGAAAATCTCAGATATTCCATGCAACAATATGTTCACTGATATGTCCCCTAGAGCAAGAGATATAAAAGAAAGAATAAACAAGTGGGATCTCTTCAAAATAAAGCTTCTGCACAGCTAAAGAAAACAGCATTAAAATGGGGTGAGAATAAAAGACAGAAAACTGCACAAGATCAACAATTAAAATAAAAATTGAAAAAAATTATTTAAAATAAATAAATAAATAAAATTTCAGTCAATCAATCAAAAAAAGAAAAGAAAAGAAAAGAGAACCGACCATATGGGAAAACCATGTTTGCCAATGATACCTCAGACAAGGGTTTGATCTCCAAAATATATAAAGAACTCACATGGCTCCACTCCAAGAAGACAAGCAGCCCAATTAAAAAATGGGCAAAGCACCTGAACAGACAAGTCTCCAAGGAAGACGTACAGAGGTACCAGAGACATATGAAAGGATGCTCAGTATCACTAGCCATCAGAAAGATGCAAATTAAAACCACAATGAGATACCACTTCACACCAGTCAGAATGGCCATCATAAACAAAGCAACAACAAGTGTTGGAGAGGTTATGGAGAAAAGGGAACCCTAGTGCACTGTTGGTGGGATTGCAGACTTGTGTAACCACTGTGGAAAACAGTATGGAATTTCCTCAGAAAACTAAAAATGGAACTGCCTTTTGACTTGGCAATTCCACTGCTAGGATTATATCCCAAGAACCCTGAAACACCAATCCAAAAGAACCTATGCACCCCAATGTTCATAGCAGCACAATTTATAATAGCCAAGTGCTAGAAGCAACCCAAGTGACAATCACTAAATGAATGGATCAAAAAACTATGGTACATTTACACAATGGAATTCTATGCAGTAGAAAGAAAGAGCTCCTACCATTTGTGACAGCATGGATGGAACTGGATAGCATTATGCTAAGTGAAATAAGCCAGGAGATGAGGGACAAATACCATATGATCTCACCATTAACAGGAACCTAATCAGCAAAACAAACAAGCAAGTAAAGTATAGTCAAAGACTGAAATTGAGAACAGGCTGACAGTGATCAGAAGGGAGAGGGGAGCGGATAATGGGGGGAAAAGGTGAAGGGTTTACAGGAACAATTATAAAGGACAAATGAACAACAACAAGGCTGGGTGGAAATGGGGGAGGGAGTGGGGAGGACTGGGGTGGTAGAGAGGGGTGGAGGGAAAAGGCAGAAAACTGTACTTGAACAACAATAAAAATAAAATAAAATATTGTGGATTTCCTATGTATCAATTATAGTTAGATACATTAAAGAAAATCCATACTCACAAACCTCTTGATTGGAATAGTGTGAGATGGTACCCTTAGCAGCCTTAGGAGCCCTTTGGTCCAGATAAGATAATCTATGATTCATTGACTCTTGTCATTCTAAGTTCTTCACCAAAAAACTTGCAGTTACGTTTTTAAATTAGTCTTGATCCCAAGGCCAAGTTCTATTGGTAGCCTTGTATTTTTTTTTTCTGTTCTCCTTGTTCATTTTGTTGATTGGATTTAATTGTTGATAGATATTTATTTATTGCCATTTTATTGTTCCTTCTTCTTCTCATTTTCCTCCTCCTCCTCTTCCTTCTTTTCCTTCAAGAAGACCATTTAATATTTCATTTAATACTAGTTTGGTGATGATGAACTCCTTTCACTTTTTCTTCTCTGGGAAGCTCTTTATCTGCCCTTCAATTCTAAATGCTATCTTTGCTGGGAAGAGTAATATATATATTTTTTAAATTTGAAGATCTTTTGATGACTAGAGACCCTTCCTTGGGCAGTATCTACAATTAAAAGAAGACAACTGGCATGCCAACATTCCTTCCTGAAATCTCCTTAGCCAAATGCACAATTTGAGGTACTTTTTGATCTTCTGAGTTACTATGGGTGCCAGTTTCATTGTTATTATTATTTTTTTGCCAATACATAACACTGTCTTCTTTTTTTCCAGCTTCCAAAGCAATTTCTTACTAAGAGGCTCCACTAAGTAGTCTTTTTGCTGTTTTTCCAGTCTCCTTCTGTTCCCCAACCCTAAAGACAAATGTATATGTTTTAGGTTTGTTATAGGAGCACATCACTTGGATGTATCAATTTCTGCTTTTGTGTGTTTGTGTGTGTGTGTGTGTGTGTGTGTGTGTGTATAAACACTTCAAAAACACTGCTTAAAATTATAACTACTCTATTTGCTAATGATTTCGTGGGTTAAGCTTTGGACTGAAAGCTTGTGTCTCCTCTGACCAAATTCATACATGGAAGAATTAACCCCATTGTAATATTATTCTGAAAGGGACTTTTAAAAATCTATTTTATTGATTATGCTATTACAGAGGTTCCATTTTTTCTCCCCTTTACTCCCCTCTGGCCTGTAACTCCCCTCCCACCATCACTCCCTTTCCCTTAGTTCATATCCATGGGTTATACATATAAGTCATTTGGCTTCTTCATTTTATATACTATTATTAACCTCCCCTTGTCTATATTGTACCTACCATTTGTGCTTCTTATTCCCTGTACTTTTTCCCCATTTTAAGCCCTCCCCCTCCACTCATAACCTTCTATGTGATCTTCATTTCTGTGATTCTGTTCCTTTTCTACTTGTTTGCTTAGTTTGTTTTAGTTTTAGTTTTAGTTCAGTGGTTGATAGTTGTGAGTTTGTTGTCATTTTACTCTTCATATTTTTATCATTTTCTTTTTCTTAGATAAGTCCCTTTAACATTTCATATAATAAGGACTTGGTGATAATGAACTCCTTTAACTGGACCTTATCTGGGAAGCACTTTATCGGCCCTTCCATTCTAAGTGAGAGCTTTGCTGGATAGAGTCATCTTGGATGGAGGTCTTTGACTTTCATGAC
Organism: Glossophaga mutica; assembly: GCA_039655065.1. Taxonomy (NCBI): domain Eukaryota; kingdom Metazoa; phylum Chordata; class Mammalia; order Chiroptera; family Phyllostomidae; genus Glossophaga; species Glossophaga mutica. The sequence goes on along the minus strand of CM077303.1, from coordinate 157,159,246 downwards.
TTTGAATATTACTTTCCAGCCTTTTCTTGCCTGCAAGGTTTCTTTTGAGAAATCAGCCGAAAGCCTTAAGGGAACTCCTTTGTACGTAACTGTCTCCTTTTCTCTTGCTGCTTTTAAGATTCTCTCTTTATCTTTAATCTTGGGTAATGTCATTATGATGTGCCTTGGTATCTGCTTCCTTGGTCCAACTTGTTTGGGACTCTCTGAGCTTCCTGGACTTCCTGGAAGTCTATTTCCTTTGCCAGATTGGGGAAGTTTTCCTTCATTATTTGTTCAAATAAGTTTTCACTTTCTTGCTCTTCCTCTTCTCCTTCTGGCACCCCTATGATTCAGATGTTGGAACATTTAAAGTTGTCCCATAGGTTCCTAAGCCTCTCCTCATTTTTTTGAAATCTGTTTCTTCATTCTATTCTGTTTGAATGCTTATTTCTTCCTTCTGCTCCAAATTGTTGACTTGAATCCTGGTTTCCTTCTTTTCACTCTTGGTCCCCTGTACATTTTTCTTTATTTCACTTTGCATAGCCTTCACTTTTTTCCCTATTTTGTGACTATACTCAACCATTTCTGTGAACATCCTGATTACCAGTGTTTTGAACTGTGCATCTGATCAGTTGGCTCTCTCTTCATTGTTTAGTTCTATTTTGGAGCTTTGATCTGTTATTTTGTTTTGGGCCATATTTCTTTGTCTCAGCATGCCTGTTATGTTGTAAAGGGTGGGGACTTAGGTATTCGCCAGGGTGGGTGGTCCACCAGCTGCCATCTAGCTGTGCCTCCACCTGGGCTCAGCTGCCCATCTCCACCCCTCCTTCTGGTCTGGGTGTATATTTCTTCTTTAACTCTTTGGTTGTCAGACTTCCATACACATGAATTTTCTTGATATTTTGGTTAATTTTTATCTTTAATTTGTTGTTGTCCTTCTTTTGGTTGTACAAGGAGGCAAAATGTATCTACCTATATTTCCATCTAGACTAGAAGTTACTTTATTTTAAAGGTAATTGGGTTTAGAGGTCATGAAGATAGGGTCCTCATGATAGGATTAGTGCTCTCATAAGAACAGATATTGGAGAACTTGCTCTCTCATTCTTAACCATGTGAGGACACAGAAAGAAGCTAGCTGTCTACAGCTGGGAAGCAATCTCTTACCAGAAACCAATTGTGCTGGCAACTGGATTTTGGACTTCTAGCCCCCATAATTGTGAAAAAGGAAATTCCATTGTTCAAGCTACCCAGTCTTTAGTATTTTGTTATAGAAGTACAGCTGACTAATATACATGTTCACCCAAAAACATGTACACAAATGTTTATAGCAGCATTATTCATAACAGTAAAAAGTGAAGATGTCGATCAACTGATACATGGATAAACAGAAGGTGGTGTATCCATAAAATAAAATGTTATTCACCAATACAAAGGAAAGGACTGATACATGCTGTAACATGCATGAACATTGATTCAACTATTATGTTGAGAAGTCAGATGCAAAGGACCATATGTTGTATAATTCTATTTACATGAAATATCCTGGAACAGACAAATCGATAGAGTCAGAAAGTAGATTAATTGTCAAGGTTGGGACAGGAAGGAATTGGATATGACTGCTAATGAATACAGGGGTTCTTTTGGGGGAGATGAAAATATTCTAAAATTAGATTGTACAATTTGTGAATAAGTGTTTGACTTGTACACTTTAAAAGGGTGAATTTTGTGATATGCTAATTATATCTTAATAAAGCTATTATAGAGCTTATTTTTATCTGTTTTAAATAACTTTAAAAACATGGCTACTAGAAATTTGAAGTTATTTGTGTGGTCTGACATTATATTTCTATTGCTCTGAACAATCAAAAGGCAAGCATTTGTTGGGCGTGAGGGGTAGGATATTTAAAGTCAGTAGTCACTATACAGTTAGAACAGAGAGCAGCTATGTAAGAAGAATAATATATTAGAAGTGTTAAAGATGTCATATGGCTGAAACAAAATATTATGTTTAGTTAAAGATGTCGTATGGCTGAAACAAAATATTATGTTTAGTAGGAGATGAAACTTATTTGGAAGCTATTCTAATATAATGGAGTATCTTGAAAGTCACAGAAAAAGCTTTGACTTGAGAATCAAATTTTTATGTTTCTTTCTTTTCTGTTTTACTAGTTATTACAAAAATATTTCCATTTAGAATACGTTTCTTCAGTTAATTATTTTATATGAATGTGGATGTGGTTTCTAGAGTATGTTGATAGGGTTTTCCAATATTTAGGTGTCTCAAAAATCTCCAAAGTGGATCGCAAATATAAAATATTAAGAGAAAGCACTTGAAATAAAATCAGTTATTTAAACCCATGGTTTATCAAGCTTTTTATTATATTTGGCATATATATTATTTAAAAAGTATTTTTTTGTATTTTTCTTTTTTTAATTTTTTATTTTTTTATTTTTAATCAGTATTTTTTAATTGTTGATATTGTACAGTTTTCTGTCTTTTACCCCGCTCAAGCCCACCACCCCAGCCCTCCCCACCTTCCTCCCATTTCCACCCCCCATAGTTTTGTCCATGAGTCCTTTATACTTGTTGCTCTAAACTGTTCCCCTTTTCCCCTGAAATTCCCTCCCCTCCCCCTCTGGACACTGTCAGACTGTTCTCAAATTCAGTGTCTTTGTTTATATTATGCTTGTTTGTTTGTTTTGTTGATTAGCTTCCTGTTAAAGGTGAGATCATATGGTATTTGTCTTTCACTGCCTGGCTTATTTCGCTTAGCATGATACTCTCCAATTCCTTCCATGCTGTCGCAAAGGGTAGGAGCTCCTTCTTTCTTTCTGCTGCATAGAATTCCATTGTGTAAATGTACCACAGTTTTTTGATCCATTCATTAACTGATGGGCACCTAGGTTGCTTCCAGCACTTGGCTATTGTAAATTGTGCTGCTATGAACATAGGGGTGCATAGAGTCTTTTGGATTGGTGTTTCAGGGTTAAAATAGCTCTAAATACCAAGCCCTCAGGATGAAAACAGGTTCATCTGACAGAGTGTCATACAATATGAGTGATCTCTCACTTTTTGGTGACTGATACAGAAAAGCATGTTAAATACTGGTGTTGTAATGAAGTTTTTTAAAAATAAGAATACTATTTGAAATCACATTGACATTTTGGGATTTAGAGATGCAATGAAACAATCATTTGACATCTCTGAATTCATGAGGGGAAGAAAGGTATTTTGACTTCGTAGTGGAAAGCAGGGAGTAAATATTTATATTTTCCTACTTTTTTCCTCTTATTTTGTGTTTTGAAATATGTGCCCCCATATTGGTTAATAGAACCTGGACATGTTTTAGTGGGTCTGTGAAGGTGGTTGGGGTCTTCTGGTTTCAAAGAACTTGTCATTCAAAAACTATTATTGATGAGTTCTTTAACATCACCTTGTGTTTGTTTATGTTAAAAAGAGGATTAAGAGTTGTCACAATTGGTGGAGAAAAAGGAAATCTCATTCACTGCTGGTGAGAATGTACAGCTACTACAGAAAACGGTACAGCAGTTCCTCAAAAAATTAAGGATAGAGTTACCATACAACCCAGCATTCCCTTTTCTGGGTCTGAAAAACTTGAATACATTCTTCAAAGATTTATGCACCCCTATATTCACTGCAGCACTATTCACAGGCCAAGTCATGGAGATAACCAAAGTGTCCTTTGACAGATACAAGCCAACAAAAATAAAATTAGAACACCAACTCACACCATACACAAGAATAAATCTATTAAATTGGTGAGATTGCAAATTGGTGCAGCTAATCTGGAATACAGTATGGAAGTTCCTCAACAAATTAAGAACAGACATACCATATGATCCAGTAATCTAACTTCTGGATATTCATTTGAAGAAAATAAAAACACAAATTCAAAAAGATACATGCACCCTTATGTTCATTGCAGCATTATTTATAATAGCCAAGATATGGAAGCAACTTAAGTGCCCATCAATAGACAATTGGATACAGAAGTAGTGGTGTATACATACAATGGAATATTACTCAGCCACAAAAATTACTGAAATCTGACCATTTGTGATGACATGGATGGACCTAGAGGATATTATGCTAAGTGAAATAATTCCAACAGAGAAAGATAGGTGCCATATGATTTCACTTATGTGTGGAATCTAAAGAACAAAATAAACAAATGAACAATCAAAACAGAAGCAGACTCAGATAAGGAGGGAAAATTGATGGTTGCCAGATGAGAGAGGAGTTGAAGAGCTGGTTGAAAAAAGTAAAGGGATTAAGAAGTACAAATTGGTAGTTACAGAATAGTCACAGGAGTGTAAAGTACAGCATAGGGCATATAATCAATAATGTTACACTAACTATGTATGGTACTGGATGTGTACCAGATTTAGTGTGGTGATCACTTTGTAAATACAAAAATGCTTAACCACTATGCTGTACACCTGAAACTAATATAAAACAATATTAAATTCAACAGTAATTGAAAGATTAAAAAATAGAATTACTATACAACCTAGTATTCCACTTCTGGCTATTTATCCAAATAAAACAAAGCACTAATTCAAAAAATATATATACCCCTACATTGATTGCATTCTTTACAATTGCCAAGATATGGAAGCAACCTGGGTGTCCATCAATAGATAATGAATAAAGGTGTATATAACCACTCTAATTGACTCACTTTCCTAATTTTCTGATTAATTGCTGATGTTCTTCCTTTAAAGACTTTTATAGAATACAGTGAATAACAAATGTTTACACAATGGGATACTATTCAACAATGAGAAAGAATAAAATCTTGCTACATTTATATTTGTGACAAAATGAATAGACCCAGAGGGTATTGTGCTAAGTGAAATAAGTTAGAGAAAGACAAACATGATATAAGATTTCACTTATATGTGGAATCAAATAAAACAAAACAAAGAACAAACAAAACAAAAACAGACTCATAGAAACACAGAAAAAACTGATGGTTGCCAGAGGGGAATGAGGTAAAGGGGTGCATAAAAATGGTGAAGAAAATATAGTCAATAATATTGTGATAACTTTGCATGATAAGAAATGGTTACTACACTTAGTGTGGTGATCACACTGTAAGATATGAAAACATTGAATCATTATGTTGGACATCTGAAACTAATATAATGTTGTATTCCAACTATACTTCAAGGATTTTACAGTATCCAGAGACTTCATTTTTTAATTTAATAAGTTTTATTGTATTTTTCATTACCCTTTAGACCCTTATACCCCCTCCCCTGCCATCCCCACACTGTGTCCATGAGTCCTATTTCCTTTGTGCTCAATCCCTTCATCCTCTTACCTCCCCCACCTTAGTTGTCACCCTGCTCTCTAAATCTGTCTCTAGTTTGCTTGTTAGTTTGGTTTGTTCATTAGATTCCACATATGAGTGAAATCATATGATATTTGTCTTTCTCTGCCTGAAAAATATAATTTTTTTAATGAACAGAGAGAGTAACTTCTTCCTTCCTTCACTTTTTTATTCTATTTGGGCCCTCAATGGATTGGATGATGCCTGTCCAAATTGGTGAGGTGAGACCTTCTTTACTGACTCTACTGATTCCAATTCTTATCCCTTCTGGAAACATCCTGAGAAATACATGGAAATCATGTTTTACCAGCATTATGGGCTTCTCTCAGCCCAGTCAACGTAAAATTAACCATCATACCATGATAGATTTGAGGATCTGAGAGTAGAAAAGATCTTTGTAACCTTTCTGGATAGGGACCAGGAGATCAGCAAGACCCTGGAGTGTAAAGGAAACATGCTCATCGTGCGATACATAGAGAGGTAAAATTCGGCCATGTCTGTTGTAATAAGCCCTTTAGGCTACTGTGGTGCAAACTCAAGTTTGAGAACCACTGGTATAAGATACTCACAAGTCCATTCTTCTTGTTCATGATTCTTATAGAATGCATGTATGACACAATTCTGGCTAATAAAATATGAACAAGAACTCTCCAGAAGGTTGTTTTGAAAATTTCTTCCCTCTTGAAAAGGGAATCTTGGAAGGGACATGCCTGACTCTCTTATCCCTTTCTAAGATATGAAATTGTTGTTTGACCTCGTGAGTTGCTGCAGCTTTTGTTTGTTGGTGAGTGGACAAGTCCCAGGGGAGAGAGGGACTTACTGAGGGCATGGAACAAATGAACAGAGGAAATTTCACTCTTGATTGCCACTGCTCAGCTACCAGCCTTACCGACTCAGGAACCTTCCTGTCTCCGAATGCCTTGCTGTGGGAATTGAAACATTTTCCTTATTGTTTAATCTATCAGAATCAGGTTTTCTGTTATTTGCAGCCAAAAGTATGATAACTTTCTTACCCATGGTCCAATGAAGGATGTATGAGGGCATTCAGTCCTCAGTGTAATTTTAGAACAATTATTACCTCTTTCAAGAGCATTTGTATTTTAGATCCTCTATTTGTGAATAAATTACATATGCCTTGTTATAAGAATTTGAGTAGCAACAGAGGGGATTACACTGTAGTGATCGAATGTGTGCCTGTGTCTGGGAGTGTGGGGACAGACAACTTGTTCATAGCTATCCAGGCAGTTCTAGAGCCATTACCAAGCTCTAAGCACTTTCAAAGATGAATTCTACATCTAGGGTTCAAGCAGAAGCTTATATTCCCAATGCAAAAACTGCTTATAATGTTTCAAAATGAAAATAAAAAATAATTCTTGTTGTTTGAAAAATGATTTTTCCTGTTATTTTGGCAGCAAGAGAGCAGAACAGAAAGCATGTTGAAAATGAGCACCTTCCAGGAAGAAAGTATTTTAAGAAATATCTTCGAATATCCTGAGAGTCAAACTGGGCATCTTATACTGCACCAAGACAGATGGAGCGGGACCACCCACTGATGGGAAGATAAACATGACCCCCCCATGGGACTAAGGATGGGTGAGCAAGACAAGACCAGTGCCAACCGTGTGTTCCCTCAGCCCCAGGCAAGGGAGGAGTGAAAACACTGAGAAGTGCTTGACTCCCAGAAGAGGGGTGTGACAGCACAGCGTAATTTATAAACTAATTAGGCATACTTTGTGACTGGTGTTTTGGTGTATATACAGCCTGTCAACTGTCAAAAAGAGGAATATTTTTCTCATTACCTTAATGAAAGAACAACCTAATTTTCTAGGGAGTGCATGGGCGTAAGCACAGCCTGAAGGTCCACCTCCCAAGCAGCTGACCCCGCCTTACAAGTGGTCTAAAGAGATACAAAAGTTCTGACAAGAGATTAATTGACCTGCAGGTGCTCGTGACCCATAATGGTCAGTAGTCAATGCACTTTGGGGGCTTGTTTTGTGAGCACATCATTTCTTTCCCTAACTTTGGCCCAGTCCTTGGATACTCTGAGTAGTTGATACAAATAATCCAGGGCAGATTTAAAACTTTATAACCACCCTTAAAGGAGCATAGACATTGGGAAAACTTGCAGATAACCTAAAATAAAGGTATGTTTTTCCCTTAATACTTTTATCATCTGCTTTGCAGCAATATTAAAAATATTTCTTTACCCTTTGCTCCAAAACCACGATTATGTCCCCAGGGAAGTAAAGGGCAGCATGCCACGGAGTTTGCAGAGCATCAGGAATAGACTTGCTGGAGTCCCTGCAGCTTCCAATTTTCTCCAAATTTCGGCTAAAAACAACTTTAAGATGAATACAGATATTTTATAAAATAGCAAATAAATCACACATAAGTTTTAATAGTAAAATATGATACTTCCAAGATTTTGCTTGGTTTTAGGTGGTTGAAGTGTTCTTATATCTGGAATAAGGGTTTATTCTTCTCTGAAACATTGAAAATACTACTATGGAGAACTGTGTTTTGCTAGCCAAACAGAGCTATAGGTGGGCCTGAATAGACTGTCTCTATAAAGCAGTCATGCACCAGGACTCACATTTAACTTAGGGATACTTGTCCACATTAAACTTTTGATTTCACATTTTTTTGACTCCTTAATTTGAGCTCCACCATTATTCTATAAAATATTCTTTGGATTTTTCCACATTATTTTTGCAGCTGCCTTCTTCCCTATAATCACTCTGGCCTTTGCCATTGTGGTTCATAGCCAGCACCACCATCTCCAAAATCACCCAAACCTAAGTTAACTGTTCATTTCATGTTTATGAACTCTAAGCAAATTCTTTTTCTTGGTCACTTAATCCTCCTGTATGCTGGCTAGTGTGCTCTGTGCGCAGCATGTTCTGCATTTCGTTTAATACCCATAGCCAGTCTGTGAAGCAGGTCCCAGGAGACATGTTCCGGGAACCATGCTCACGAGTGGTCAGTAAATGAGCTGAACTCAAGTCTTTCCAAAGGTGATGTCTATGCCTGGTTGTATCGATGGCTGATTGACGGCTGGAGAGCAGAGGGGAAAGGTGGAAAAGAAAACCGCTTGGTTTATTTACTATAGTGAAGAAAAAGAAACCTGTCAAATTGATCAACACTCTATAAACTCAAAAACTAATTGAATTTATCACTTTTAACAAGATGTTTGGCAGGCTAAGAAATGCAACAGTGTGAAGTTGACTGATTTTTGCCATGGTGATAAAACAAAAATATGTTTGTATACAAATTGATCATGTCAAGGGGGAGTTACAGCTGGGCTCTCTTGTTCAGGCTACAAACTCGTTCCCTATGATTTCATGCTGATTTCAGAGTAAGTGGCCACAAGCTAAGTCAACCGGATACAATGCCAGAGAAATCTAAATAATATTCATATCAGAATATCTGAACAAAATAATAAATTGTGGCTTCCATTGTTCAGGGACAATAGTGACTAGAGGGGCATTTGGACATTTTCTAGACAATTTTAGGAAAAAAGTTATTGTTTTAAACATATGCTCTTTAATATTCTTAATATTTCATGTATGTTTATATCTTAGGCCTGAATGTTGGTCCTGTGATGGTGTGGACTACTGGAATTTCTGCAGTGTTATCAGATGAAATCTTAAAGTATTTCTTAATCTTCTAGAGGGTTTTATGCAGAAATCATTTTCCTTGTGCCCCCATATTGTGTAAATTAGTTAGGGGTACACATATGTGTTTAGGAGAAATCCAATTTAGGGAAGCCCGAGTGACATTCCCAGAGCGACAAGGGGTAAGTGAAAGATGAAGCAGTCTGTTTCCATCTACGGGATATTCACAAGTAGGATGACCACAGGGCGTTAACTGTATAATCACACGTTAAACTGTATAATCTGGTCACGGAATTTACTGAAAAATCCAGTATCATCATCATAAGTTTGATGGGGGTATGAATTGAATTAGACCTCATAGGGTGGGTAAACTTTCGATATTAGTCCACATAATAACATTCATAATAATAATGAGAAAGAATTAACTGTTTTTTTTTGAGACTTGCAATATACCAGGGGGTCTAAGTACTTTACATGTACTAGTCATTTACTCTTCACAAAAGTCCCCTTTGACGCACAAGAGAGAGAAAGTTTTAGTGACATGTCTATACGACAGAAAGATTCAGTAACTTGTCACAGAGGTAATATGCAAGTCCATCCCCTGGATCATATCTGCTTAGATCTGATTCTTAAGTTGCATAAAAATTCCTTGAGCCTGTAAAATAGTTTTATTTTTAAATCTAAAATTCAACCTTATATCTACACATTTTTCAAGGTTAGATAAGGGAAAGCATTCATAAATTTCTTTTGGTAGACTCAGCCTGGGAAGTATATATTTTTACTGCGAAAATTTTGAGATTGATTAAAAATATTTATGATCCACAGACTATTTTGAATACCCTGTACCAAAATATCCCAGGATTATTTGTAGTGTATTTTAAGAACAATAATAAAAATATGGACACTCCTCCACCCTCCTGCTTTTTCTTCCAACAATGCTAATGTTCCTGTAATTTTTGAGCTGTGGAAATACAAATAAATGCACGATTGATTTCCACTGGGGTTTCTCTCTCATCATGTCCCTCCTCCTGAGCAAGGGACTAATTCTGACTCTGGCTCCTTTCTTTGACCCCAGTGATAAAGTAAACAGTGGAAAAAAGTTTTTAAATATAATGAAATCCTACTCAAATACAAGAGCACCCATGTGCTTTAAGAAGAAAAGCAGGCTCTTTAACTTTAAACTTTGTATTGCAAAAGGAACAATTTTACAATAGTACCATACTGAACAAAAGGCAATAAACCTAATTGAATTACAGTCATTTGGGTTGAAAGAGGAGCAGGGAGTAACTTGTTTCACCAAATGCTATGCAATTTACCCTGTGTCTATTTAGACTTGATGCATAGATCCAGGTCAATTACTACCACTCTTTAGTAACTTACAACCTTGTATGAAAGGGCAACTCTGCAAATGGGGGCTTGTTCTGGTTAAGCAACTATTAAACCAGTCTCTGGTAACTGATGTTAATACAAAATGGTTAACTTTTATCAGCAGCCGTCTAACTGACATGTGAAACAAGGTATAAGTCTACTATGAAGATGTCTCTTCAGCAAGGGTTTTGCAGAGTAGTACAGATATATTTCACTGAATATCCTTTACTTTGATAAATACACCTAAATTTAAATGGGAAGAATTAACGAGATCCCTGGGCAAGAAAGCACCGTTTCTCAGAAATTTAAAAATATTATCACTTATGGAAACCAGCAAAACAGAATGCTTCCCCCACCCCACCCCCCAAAAAAAAGAAAAAAAGAATGAAGTCAGAGAATTTTACACACTGAAAACACAAATGTACCAAATAAAAAGATTTGGAAACATCTCCACAGCATCATTTGAAGAGCATACCTTTCATATATTTTGCTAAAAAGGAATTATATATTCTGTTAAAGGGGAGGAGACAGAGAAGGAGAAAGAAGAAAAAGAGGAGGAGGGGGAGGAAGAGGAGAAAGGCAAACTTTTCCAGGATTATATTATTTTAAATCTCACTAGAATCAAGTGGATATTTCATTTAGGGAACTCAGAGGTATGACCGAGTCTCCCTAAGAGGGTTGGCAGGGTAGGCTTTAAATCAAATGCTTCTGAGGTGTCCATGCTGCAAGTCATTTTCAGAACAAAATTACGCTCTGAGGAGAGGTAGCACAGGTGCCACGCAGGATTAGACACAATCGAAAGTCTGGGCCATGCCTTTAGACCGTGACCTGGAAATGGCAGTCCCCATGGTGTGAGGTGTTTAAAACTCCTGGTGAGAAGTAAGAACAAGTACGTATTTGCCACATCTAACTGAGCCTCCACAGATTAGGCCATAGGACTACAAAGAAATAAAGCTTTTTAAAAACTGTTTTCGTTCTATCCATTGTTGAAATATATTTAATACGTTTTAATTGTGCAATACAAAATTTTAAGGATTTTAACACATAAGTGTCTCCCAGTAAAGCCCAAATCATAGATGTAGGCACCTGTCTGACCAAAATGTAACATCTCAGTGATTGGCTTAAAAAACAAACCAGCCAATCAAAAGCCTAATGTATGTGAAAGAAAAGAAATAGAAATAGTACATATGACAAACATGTAGTGACTGCAAGTCTTGGCTTTTTTTCAAAGAGTTCAGTATTTTAATATTGTGTTCTATTGTCTCCATGATTAACTCTGTCAGACCAAATAGGCACATGGATATGCCTAAAGGCACGCAAGTGATGGCAGCCTTGCCAGTAATGTCATCTCCATCTCTGAAATGGTCAATATGGCAACATTTTAAGCTCCAGACTATTGCAAGCATTGAATTGATGTGTAACTGTGGCAGACAGTCCGTGTTTGTCCACTAGCCTGTGCTTGAGGCCAAATGCTTCCCGACTAAGATCAGAAAACCAGCTTGGTCTTGGAGAAAAATGAACTTCTGAAGAAGCTGAGCTTGGGAAAAAGTAACCTTTGGTGAAATATAAAATATGTGTGTCATCAAAATTCCTGAGGTTGGAAGTGGGCTGAAGCGCTGAACGGTTCTCCAAGAGAGCGGGTCCTCCAACACCCACTTCGTATGTGGCCCCTTTGGAAGATGGAGAAGATAGAACCCCCAGAGGGTGGCTGGGAAGCAGCAAGCAACCCAGCTGAGGCACTTTTCAGACCTCAGGGTGGAGGCTTTACAGCATCTGCCAACAACATTTCAGAACGGCCTAGGACCAGGGCTGCTTTCTGTCTTCTGTTCTTCCTCTTTCTGAATGAGAGTGTCCGTTGGGGTCATCCTGTCATTGTTTCATTGTGGCTTTTTCAATGTGAGTTTGTGGGGGAAAATGTGTCTTTTAGTTCATACATCTCCAGATCAAGAAGAGCCCAATCTAGTCTTGATGCAAACACCACTGAGCATCACCAAGGTGCTCATTGTCTGGATATGACTGGTCCTGGCCAGTGGACTGGGAGGACAAGTGGTGACTTTGGAGGCAATGAAGAGCCACTGTGCCTCTACCAAAGAAAGAAATCTCTTTCTTTCCCTGTGTCATTGAACTCAGATGTTCCATGGTCGGGATCATGTAGCTACAAGGTGCATACCTTTACACAAGTGAGAAACAATTCTTTGCAATTCTTTTCCAAGGACATGTTCTTTCACTTAAAGAGTAGCGATAAAGCTTTAAAGACAAATACCTCAGTCAGACAAATACAAAGAATAAATTCAAATTGTTCTATAAGTGACAGAGATAGATTATTTCTTGATATCAGGGTTTGTTCTCAGAAGGGCAATGCATATTTAAAAATCAGAAGGGACAGAAAAGAAAGAAAGCTGAAAGAATTGATGGGGCATAAAGACATATTTTGTATATTTAACTGAGCTTTACACTGGCCCAGACTATGAAAGTGACAAGGAAAAAGTCATAGTTGCACTTTTTTATCATTGGAAATGAAAATAGCGTTAGTATTCATAAATGTCCTAAATCTAAACAGGATTATTTTTTAAAGGAGGATCTCAAATAGCTTTGTGAATTGTACACCGTACTGAAGGTCAGAATGTTTTCTTGATTGATTCTATCATGCTGTGTTATATATGTAGAGGGAGTTTCTAACGTATTATTGAAAAAAGAGAAATAAACATTCACCCAAAATTAAAGTAATTCAGGTGTACGTAGGAAAGCCAAAAAAGAAAAAAGAAAAAAGAAAAATCTTGTTTAGAGAACAGCATTTGTTTTGTAGGTCTGTAAAAACAAACCTGACAGATGTGTAACTTTTAAGTCACTTAGGACACATGCAGTTATTTTAGCATTGTGAATAATAAAACTTAAGTTGTATAAAATTGAATATAATGAAGTGTTAAGATATTTCACCAGGATTAAGCTAATCCTTCTCCAACACAAGGAAAAAATAGTTGCCAATAAACTCTCTATTTTTAACAGCCACTTAAGAGAAACAAGATGAGACTTATAAAAATCCCTTTCAAGAAGTTTTCCAGTACAATAACAGTTTACACCTAGCACATACATAAATGCGTTTCAAAAAGTTTGCCTCTGCCAAGTTACAAAGTCTGACTTGTCAAAGTTACATCATGTTTTTAAAGCACAGTTGGAATGAAGCTTGTCATACATTAGACTTCAGTGAATCTAGAAAGGATTGTCTTTTCTTTTAGAAATTTAATGGACTGCGTTCCCTTTGAATTTTTCAAAGAATTATTTTAGTATAAAAATTCTACATACCAATTGAAAAGCAATGGTTTTTGTGGCATTGTTTGGAATATCCTGTTTTTGCTTATTTTCTGTACACAATGGTCACTCCCTCTCCCTCACCTTTATAATGCTGACTTCAATACACAGGATAAAACCATTATCAAGAAAACAGTATGAATCTGATCTCCTCAATGCAGACTTTCTATATTATAGTGTCAAGGGTGGATCATGAATTGGATTAGCCATAGCAGGCAATCTGACCCTGGGTTATAGGGTTTGCTCGTGGGAAAGGAAATTTAGGTGAATAGTGAAGGTAAAGGACCAGAGAGTCAAGGCAACTCTATCTGAGCTGGCCTGACAGCAAGAATTAATTTAAAAATAAAAGACCTACTAAAAATAGGTTAAAGTTGCATTCTCTGCATGTTTGCTGATGTGTATGTCATTCACAAAGGTGGGTGCTGGAGACAAAAATCCCCGGGATCACATCCCAACTGATCAGTTTAGAATAGTGTGATCTTAGGGTATGTGTCAAAGCTTCCTAACCTATTTCTTTCTTTCTTTTTTTTTTCCTTTTAGATTTTATTTATTTATCTTCAGAGGGGAAGGGAAGGAGAGAGGGAGAGAAACATCAATGTGCGGTTGCCTCTTGTATGTCCCCTGCCCGGAACTGGCCTGGCAACCCAGGCATGTGCCCTGACTGGGAATCGAACCGCGATCCTTCGGTTCGCAGGCCCGCGCTCAATCCACTGAGCTACACCAGCCAGGGCCCTAACCTATTTCTTAATATTTTTATCATTTCCTAAACATTTTCTTCTTAGAACTTACCACTGTCTGTAATTGTAGTCTAGCTGTGAATATTCAATTGTTGCTTATATTTTCTATGGAATAGAAGCTTAATCAGTGTGGGTTCTGTCTGTTTAGCTCACCATCATATGATGAGCTTCTTGCTCTGTATCAGCATTTTGTTGCTACTCAGTACAAGGTTGTTAAATAAGTGAATGAGTGAATTAATGAATGAGATTTTCTGATTTATACCCATCTTTACAGTTGGGTTATACCTGACATCAGGGTAGTATTTACTGGTTATGGCCTTGGGCTGCCCAAGTGATATTTAAAAACAAATCTTTCTTGGAGTTAAATTGTATCTTTTCTTTGCTTAAAACTTGCCCTGTTTAAGCAGACATTGCTAAGGTTTGCTTGTGGAATCCCCTTTCCTTTGCTTCAGGAGCTGAGCAACACATTTCTGTCCACACATTCCCTCTATGGGAATATTAATATATACAGTCCATTGCTGGTCTGGAATGGACTGTATCTTTTTAAGTTGATTTTGCATGTTTTTGTTGGATTTATTAAATTTTAATTTAAAGCTTGTTTTTCAAATGAGATTTCCAATTACTTAAGTGGTAGAAACAAGTGTTTCAAGTATCCCCTACATATAAATAATACTAGTGCATCTCTATTATGGCCATAAATCTATTTTTAGTGATGGATATAATAATTGACTATAATAGATAAATAATGTATATTGTTATATTAGGGCTTTATGAGTGATGAAGAACAATGAGGAAGAATTTAAAGGTAGGTTTGTTCCATAGAAAGAGAGAGAATTTTATTTATGGGGTCATACTTCTGATGAGATAAATAGTAAATTCCTAGATCTTATAATCCTATATTAGGTACTATATTAATTGAAAGACGGCCAAATTGAGACTAGTTAAAGTCTTCTAAACTAGCAACAAAAGGATAGCCTGATAAATGTTTTTAATTGGTACTTTCTCTTTCATCTGCTTCTCAGCATCTGTCTTCTAATTCTTAATTTCAAGCTCAAACATGTCAATCTTAGATTACAAATTTAATGATGTAAACATGAGGAAGCATGCTGCACATTTCAAGACCTCCTCTTATGATGGATATTTCTGTATGGCCAACTTCTTAATCTTTACTTGAAAGCAGATAAGGCAAATGAAATGATTGAAACTTCCTGAATTCTGGTCTATCTTCCCAAGATATTTGTAAGAGATGTGGCTTAACACTCACTCACAATACCCACATTAGCCGTAGTGATTACCATCCAAAGTGAGTAGTGATTATGTATTTAAAACAAATCAGTCTGAAAGTAAGAAAAAAAAAAAAAGATTCTCCAGTTTTTGAAGTACTGTGAACTCTGTATGGAATTCTTTGTAATAGACAAAGATTTTTCCTTTTCAGTAAGGAAAAAAAAGGTACTGAGGGCATCTTCACTTTGATAGTCTTGAAGCATCTTTTAAAAATTATATTAATAGTGAAATTTTGACTTTATGACCTTTAAGTATGTAGATCTGCTTTTGTTTATAGCCAGTAACCTCCATTTGGCTTAACTTTGTCTCAGATAACTATATACTCTGGACAAAACCTAAAAAAAAAGCACCCCCCCCCCCCCGCCCAAACTATGTGAGAGCATTGGAAGGAAGCCCAAAGCAGGCAGATTTCGGAGGCAAGTTGATAATGGGAGACATAACTGTATGGTGTGAGTTTCCTTTTTGTACAGCTTTGAGACTATTGGCAGGCCCCAGTCTTTATCATGCTCAATGGTTAAAACTCAGTGAGAAACCCACAGATGTTCTGGCTTGAGAAACCAGATTGAGAGTTTGGAGCAACCACAGCTGTTTGGAAGTGATAAGTTAAAGGAGAGAGCCAGATTTTTGTGTACAACCTTCCACTTAATGTCTAAGAGATGACTCTTCTGCAATGAGTCGCAATGTGATTTCTCCTGGGAAAATTTCTACACCAAAATAGAGCTAAAGATTATAAATCAGTACAATTTAATATCTGTGCCCTACAGATCACTGTCTAGCAGCTAGTATACATACATACATATATATATATATGTATATATACACACACACAGTACTTCATGTGCTGAGAGATATACAATCCCCTCTTCTCAAAACATAAAAGATACACAAACATTTAAGATTTTAGGAACAAGCTTCTGAATGTGTATCTATTGGGTTGGCAAAACAGTTTGTTCATTCCCCCCCCCCAAAGATGGCTCTAGTAGCTCGTAGTTGTCTTTAACTTCATTCAGAACTATTTTGTTAGATTGCATTGTGACAGCTGTCACATCAGCATGCATTTAAAAAAACTTACCAAAATTGGTGAATTTTTGTGTAGCCATTTTAATACTGAAGATGGAAGAAAATAAGCAACATTTTTGGCATATTTGCTTTATTATTTCAAGAAAGGTAAAAACATAACTGAAACGCACACACACACAAGATTTGTGCAGTGTATGGAGAAGGTGCTGTGACTGATCAAAAATGTCAAAAGTGGTTTGCAAAGTTTCATGCTGGAGATTTCTCGCTGGATAATGCTCCATAGTCAGATAGACCAGTTGAAGTTGATAGTGATGAAACTGAGACATTAATTGAGAACAATCAACATTAGACCATGTGGTAGATGGCAAACATACTCAAAATACCCAAATCAAGCATTGAAAATTATTTGCACCAGCTTGGTTATGTTAATTGTTTTGTTGTTCCACATAAGTTAAGTGAGAAAATCCTTTTGATCGAATTTTCACATGTGATTCTCTCTTAAATATTAAAGAAAATGTTCAATTTTTGAAACAAATTGTGACGGGTGATGAAAAGTGAATACTTTATTTACATTAATGTGAAATGGAAGAGATCGTGGGACAAGTGAAATGAACCACCACCAACACCAAAAGCCTGTCTTCATCCAAAGAAGGTGATGTTGTGTATATAGTGAATTGGAAAGGAGCTCTCTATCATGAGCTTCTTCCAGAAAACCAAACAATTAATTCCAACAGGAACTGCTGCCAATTAGACCAACACTCAATAAAAGCATCCAGAATTAGCAGAAAACATATCATCTTCCATGAGGATAAAGCAAGATCTCATGTTTCTTTAACGACCAGGCAAAAACTGTTACAGCTTGGCTGGGAAGTTCTGATTTATCCACTGTATTCAGACACTGCACCTTTGGATTTTCATTTAGCTCCATCTTTACAAAATTATCTTAATGGAAAAAAATTTCCAATTCCCTGGAAGACTGTAAAAGGCACCTGGAACCGTTTTTTACTAAAAAAAAGATAAAAAGTTTTGGGAAGATCGAATTACGAAGTTCACTGAAAGATGACAGAATGTAGTGAAACAAAACAATGAATACATTGTTTAATAAAGTTATTGGTGAAAATGAAAAACGTGTCTTTCGTTCATACTTCAAAACCGAATGGCCTTTTTGGCCAGCGCAATATGGTTCATCCTTGTGCACCTGTTGAGTAATCTGGAAACACCCACTTTGATGTGCAGGTTTTTAGGGTATGATCTTGCCAATTTATTGACTAGTAAACCACTGTTGTGTAAAACCTTAAGAAGGAGATATTTCTTTAAATAATCCATCACTTTTTTCTTTGCATTTCTAATATCAACACACTGATACTTGTTGAGAAACTTTGTTTTGAATGTCTAACGTGATATCTCTCATGGGTCTTGAATTTTTATCCACCACCTAACTTGCCCAAATAACTTGGCGGATGACACTCATCTCTCTAGTTGAACTGCTACTCTGCTTTCTAACTTGATTTAGTTAAATTCCTTTTGAAGATTCTCTGCTTCACAATCTGAAATGTATACCCTTAGTAAATACACAAGTCACCTTCCTCCATTAGATTGCATTCACGTGGAGTCTAGCCCAGCATTAAGTGCATACTAGGTTTTTAACAATTGTTGAATAAATGAATGAATGAATGCATAATTAAATTACCTAGAAAAAAAGATAGCATTAAAAAAAAAAAACTAGAAAGGGTCCTGGCTGGTGTAGCTAAGTGGATTGAGTGCAGGCCTGTGAACCACAGCGTCACTGGTTCAGCTCCCAGTCAGGGCACATGCCTGGGTTGTAGGCCAGGTCCCCAGTAGGGGGTGTGCTAGAGGCAACCACACATTGATGTTTCTCTCCCTCTCTTTCTCTCTCCCTTCCCCTCTCTCTTAAAACAAACAAACAAACAAAAAACTAGAAAAGAAGTTATTCCACTAATTAGATTTTATTTTTTCACTAGATTCAGGCATTAGACTTAGCTTTAAATATTTTATCAGAAAAGCATGGAATATAAGAGTTCTCTTTCCTTCTTTTCTTTGGAATAACATATTCTTTGTCATATTCTAAACTAGAGCAAAATTCCAGTCCTCTTCCTACCTTTCTGAGTAAGAGACAGGAGGCTCTTAGACAAACAGAATGGAGTTTAGATTTGGTTCTGCCGCATACTAACCATGCGGCCTCATTCAAGGTATTAATCCTTGCTGAGTCTGCCTTTTTCAAGTGTGAAGTGAATGGGTTGCTCTCAGAACTACGTGAGACAAAAACCAAAACATTCCTAATAAAATAATACCTGATACATAGTAATAATTATAATTTAACCTAATTGAATTTTCCTGTGTGTTAGGCATTTTATTTACATTACTTCCAGCAATCCCCACAGCTGGTAGGTACTAGTTTTAGGCTTATTTTACAAATTAAAGACAAGAGTTTTTTGGGTTATTTGCGTTATAAACAACAAGGGTTATTTGCGAACTCTAAGTAGCTGAGATTCCCACCCAGACTTCTATAATTGGATTGCAAAGTCTATGCTCATCACCACTTCTCTATGTTGCTTCCTTAGAAGACAGTTAGGAGTTGGAAGCAGCTATCATCTTCATTATATTATTTATCTTATTTATGAAACAGTAGAGCTCCCTTTATTCTTATTTCCAAAGGTGACTATAGTCAACTTTATTGGATTGGGGATTGGGGGGGTTGGGAGATGGTTAAAGTTGGTATTAGCCAAAAATCTGTAAAGATCTGCGTGTGACAACACCTCCCTCAAGGAGTTCACAAAACTGCACTTTCGCAATACATAAATCAGTAGATCATTTCCCCCAGAGTACTGTTTTTTCTAAACTGCCTGCTAACTCCATAATCTCAGAATTTATGTCTCCGTGTGTCATAAAGATGTTTAGAATATGCTTAAGTCAATAAGGATAAATTTTCCTTGGAGTAACCATATTCAGAACACAGCCTATTTTTTAAGATCTCATCCAAAAAAATACCCACAGTGTTAACTACAGGGCAATGTCAACTTGGAAACCTTAGGGGTGGGGTCAATTATACTAATATTTGAGATCGTGGTTCCAGGGAGTCTAGTTTTCTCTGACAGACTGGCTGCTCCAATAAAAGGTTGCCCTCCCACTTCACCCCTGCTTGACAAATGCATATAAAAAGGGATATCCTGAAAAGTGACATTTTTTAGAGACATTACTGTTCATTGGCTTTAAGT
>CM077303.1:147999342-148136842 GCA_039655065.1 Glossophaga mutica | reverse complement strand
TTGGAGATAATTTGGAAAATTAAAAAATACAGATTCACTTATAATCCTACCAATTACAGATAACCTCCCTCTCAAGCTTCACTTCCGTCACCCACTGTTCGTGTAAATTACAAATTCATGTCCTTTCTTTCTTAATTCACCTTTTTCATGTAAATGTGTAAGAAGTATTTTTATATTAAATATATTTATATTAATAATGTTAAATCTTAGTGTGTCATGTATTCTTGATGTCTCATCTTTTTTCCATTTGCATCCACTACTTATACTAAGTACTTGATGCATTATATTTTATTCCTCACAAAAACCTTTATGTGGTAGTTACTGTGTAATGATAACAATAATTATTATTATCAATGTTAATAGTTATTAATTATTATAATTATTACTATGACTACTTTACAAATCAGAAAATTGAGACATATTGAGGTTAAGTACTTTGCCTGAGGTCATACCTAATAAATGGCAGAGTTGGTTTTTTAAATATGGACTCGCCTATCAAAGCACTGTGCTCTTGACCACTGGGTATATGATCATTACAGGTGTTTTTAATTTTGATGTTTTAATCTACTAATCTTATGAATCATTTTTTCCTTTCATTTTTATGCCTAGAAAGACTTTTTAACCCTATAATCAGATACAAAGTCATGTCTATTTTTCTTCTAGTTTTTTTTTTACTTCTTTGTTTATATTTTACTCCTGTATCTATCTGCATCTTTATTTTTTCTATGTAATTAACCAATTAATCTAGGGTTATTTACTTAATAATTCATTTTTCCTTGGTGTTTTAAAATACTGATGTATCAATATTAGTGATTTATGTGTCTTGGCCACACTATTTTAATTATGTGATAAGATGTAATAGTGCAAGTTACCCACTCATCTACTTTCAAATGTTTTTGCCTATAACTACCTTGTTTATTTTTCCATCTAAACCTCACAGATCGTTTTGAATGTGTTCAAAAAACACTCAGGATTTGGGGGGTGAGGGAGAATAGTGCATTTAGCCTGTAAATAAATTTGAGGAAAAATATCTGTTTCAATGACAATATATTATCTTAATGACAAGACAACTCATAACTAAAGTTACTTTTTATGGTTTTTGTGCAAATCTCAAAATCATTTAGAAGGTTTAATAAATTTTATTTTCTATTCCACTCTTTGTACTTAATTATTGCCCAAATTAAAGAACTTATGAGTTTAGGCATACTTGATTTCTCCTTATTTAATATATCTGGTTTTCAAAAAATAATTACATTGGTTTTCATGCATTTAGTAATTATATTTTAATAAATATTTTAGCATATTTTACAACTATAACGATAAAAACTTATTTTAAGGGTTACCTGTGATTCTTTTTCTTAGAAGTGGGCATTACAATCACTTATTTATTCACTCAAATTGTTAGTAGAAACCTACCATATCTTAAGCACAATGTTTTCTTGGAGGTAAAAAAGTAATTAGAATTTTGAACATTAATTGAGATCATAATATGAGCCAGATAGTTAAGAGTTTTGTTCATTTAATCCATTAAATAGGCTGATTATCTAAGTATATATAATTATTAGTTCCAGTTTGCAGATGAGTGATTGCTTTACTTGCCACTGTTCACATGGTAGTAAATAGTAGAGCTCCAGGATTTTAACCCATGGAGAACGGAGCCAGAACACATGCTCTTGAATCATGCTGCCCTTGCTTGTCTGGAGCTTCACAATTCAGTGTAAAAGACTAAAATGCAAAGCTACAATTCTAACTATATCTAAAGTTTCAGCTCTGATAGACTTATGATAGACATAGAAAGGAAGTTCTTAATTACTCGGGAAAGTCAGGAATGACCTGATGGATGAAGCAAATATAAGCTGAGTTTTGAAGGATGAGTAGAAATTCACTAGGAACATAAAGGAAAAGAGCATTTTAGGCAGAGCAAAGGATATGTTTACATATAGGAGGTTAGGAAGAACACAGCTCATTTGAGGGTAATCAAAGCGCAGAGCGCTTGTAGGAGAGAAGCAGGAGATGGAAGCAGAATCCTGGATAGCTCAGGTCCTCCATATTCCTTAAGCCCCTTTAGGAATGTTGGTTGGATATGAGGGAAGTCAGAACCCATGTTTGTTTTGTCACCCTGCCAAAAAACGTCCTGTGTACTAGTTACCATTACTTAAGTATGACATCTTATTTCTCTAGAAATAATTATAATGAGACAATGGCAATATGGTCAATTGGAGAGAAAAATGAGTACTCTCTCTCTTAAATTCTTCATCTTGATTATTCTGTAGTTGCCAAGATAGTTAAAATCACAGCACCACTTACCCAAACACATCCACACATGCCTTATAACTCCATCACCACCATAATCCTGAGAGGTGTAATCTCCACTTTAACAAGGAAGAAACTGAGACTTCAAAATAATGAAAGACTTACTCAAAACTAGAAAGTTACCAAAATTAGGCTAAAACTCATGTAGTCCTGTAAATTATATCTGCAGCTTGTATGCCAAATAACATATTGTTAGGACGATGTTGTAGAAAATGAGGAGCAAAGAAAATACAGCTTATGTTGACGGACCCTTATGTCTGCTCAGTATTCAGCACTGCAGTGAACACACATACTGGAAGCACACCAGAAAAACCAGCACCATCTGAAAAGTCCTAAAAGCATTGGTTGACATCTAAAGTGTTTTTTTTTTCAAAAATTTTGTCATTCTACATTTTAATCTATATAAATTTCATTTTTATATAGTAAAAACCTTAAGTAAAAAATATTTAAGTAAAGAAATATAGAACCTCCAGCTAGGCTCATTTTGTTGCTTAGTAGATAAACTTACATTGCATTTTAAGCAAATTCTCTCTAAAACTAATCATTTAAATACTTTCTGATTTTCACTGTTTTTCAAAAACAGTTCTAGCACCTTATATATCTAATTAAGCTAAACGTTTGAAATACTTTCTAAAATATTTTATAAGTGTTTATGTATATGTGAAGGTTTGAGGGAGAAACAATTTTAAAATTTAAGGAGCTTTGTTGGATACCTCCTAAGTTATTTTTAGGTGTTTAAACCTGATCATATGGAAAAGCCAACTTTGCACTCTAGTTATATTGGAGGGGAAAGTTGATGCATTGTTTACTGAAATGTTAATTTATTCACACAGTCCTTTCCCACTCTGTGAATTAACTGAGTTGGTGTTTTGCCGACAGGGGGTAGAGGGCAGGCAGAGGAGTCAGGAAGCTAAATGTCAGACTATGAATGTCATAACCACAACATACACTAACACACACAGCACAGCTGCGAGCCAGCTTTTGTTCTAAGTGCTTTATTTAAAACAGAACATGTAATTCTATGGTAACCTAATGAGGCAATTATTGTCATTTTACCTACCAGGAGATAGAGGAAAATCTCCTATTGAAGGGAAATAATGTTCTAACCAGTCACCTAATTACTAACCGAAGAAAAGTGTCCATTTCAAAATTGGGTAAGAACTCGAGGTTGCTCTGTTGCTGAAAGGAATTGTGAAAAGCAAAAGGGTTTTATCTAAACTACTACTGGTGAGGTAGCTTTTTTAGGCAGGTCTAGGGTATTTAAAATTAATTTCATGTCATGATTTAATTACTACTGAATTTGCTCTTTTGAAAGTGATGACGAAGATCACACCCATCTAATTTCATTGGGAGTATTAATCATTAAATTAGTTAATTAAGAATATTACAAAATCAATTTAAATTTTATTAGTCTTGGTGCACATATTCTTTTTTTATAAGCTCCTTTCCCCACTCAAAAATATTTTTTGGTAAAAACAAACTAAATTTAAGAATACTAATACATTAGTATTAGGTTGTGATTAATATAGGTTGTGATTTATAGGCTGAATTTTATAATGCCATTTATCATTATCATTTCTCTAAGGATCAGTGTTCTCATAATTATGTTATATACTACCTAATTAAATTGTTGTGGGGATAAATTGAAATAACATGTAAGCAAATCTTCTTAAAACTAAAGTATTATAAGTACTAAGTGCATAATTATTACTAAAAATAAGGTGGGTTTTTTTCTCTCATATATATCAGAATATATAAAAATTCATTTTTAATTTTTAGGTACAAAGATTCTTCAAACTAAATTTCAAAGACACTAAGAAACTGTAATATTGTGATTTATAATAAGAAATAAATATTTGGTCTTCCTCAACATTTCTGGCAAAAGCTCCTAAAACCATTGGAATTTCCTATGTGATTAGAACCAGAAATCGTTATGTTAATGATACGATTTTTTAATTATGTTAATGATATGATATTCTGAAGGTTTTGGGACTGGTGGTCATATGATTAAAGGGTTGGAACTTTCTGTCTAGCAAACTTTTTCTGGAGAGAGGAGAGGAGCTGAGATCTGAATCAATCACCGAATGCCAATGATTTAATCAACCAGTGCCTACGTAATGAAGCTTCCATGGATACCCCAAAGGACTGGGTTCAGGGGACTTCCCGGATGTTAAACATGTGGAGATGTTGGGAGAATGTTGGCTTGAAGAGGGCATGGAAGTTCTGCACCCTTTCCCTGTAACTTACCCTGTATATCTCTTCCATCTGGCTTCTCCTGAGATATAACCTTTTATAATTAACTGGTAATCTGGTAAGTAAAATACTTTTCTGGTTATATGAGCTACATCATCAAATTAATCACACCTAAGGAGAAGGTTGTGGGAATCTCTGGTCTATAGCCAATCAGGAGCATAGATGACAGCTTGGGCTTGCAATTAGCTTCTGAACTGGGTGAGGCAGCCTTGTCAGACTGAACCCTTACCTGCGGGATTTGAGGCTATCTCCAGGTATGAAGTGCCAAAATTGAGCAGAAGTTTAGGATATCCAGCTGGTGTCCAATAATTGCTTGTCTAATAATTATGATATTGCAGCAGTGAATACTCTTATATGCAGTCATATGCCCTTGTGTCTGCAGCATGAGTAATGAAATATATGAAGTGTCATGGCTGAACTTACTATAAAAAAGTCTTCTGCAAATACTTCCATCACTTTTGCAATATTACAGGAAAAAGAAATGAAAAAAGGGCATATATTAAATAATGTCCAAAAAGTGAAAAAATATACTGCAGAAGAAAAAAAATTGAGACAAGAAGGGAACCGCTGATTGGGTGTTATGTGTCAGTCTCTGCAGTGATTTTGGTGAACATTCTGTCAACACTCAAACCAAGTCTAAGGATTGGCAAGATAGTGGAAATTTCACATTAGTTAAACTGAAGAATTCTAACAAGTCATTTATCTCACAAAAGCTAATATAACAAACTCGATTGCTCCATTGGGCAAATAAAGTCATTTAATACAGATGGTGCATATTGTAGTGTTGGAAGCCTGGAGAATAAAGGAATTCATTCTGCTCTTCACACTCCCTAAAATGGCATCCCTTAAAAATGAGCAGTAATAAGATAGAAAATTCTTGTAACTTGATACTGGCTTAAATGGTTTTCTACATTCCAGTTTTCCCACAGCTGAGGCCATTCCTCATCTTTCAAGATCTAAGATGTGGTTGAACAGCTAAGATGCTGCTTATGAAAACTTGTTTCTTTGCTGCTGTCATTTTCAATGCCATCATTTGAAGATACTACATGAAGCATCAAAGCAGCAGGTGGCCAAAAGCTAAAATGCACACAATTGAAATGCTACAATGCACAGAGTTTTCCGAGAGACAAAACTACTATATGCAGTATTACTGAGTGCATTAATATCTTAATTAAAATCAGATTAAAATCCAATCTGAGTTTTCACCAAAAATATTAGCAAATGTGCCAGATCTGTAAAGGCATAAAGAATTAACGAATGCTTATCACATATCAACCACTGAGTACTCCTAAGAAAACCACTATTTTATTTAAATATTTATTATTAATAACTGTCTCTTTTATTAGAGCTGTATGGTCATCCTTAAAGAACAATACTTTGCTTGCATATTTATAACATTTGTATAAATGGTCTCATATTATGAACATTCTTTTGATATCTTTTTTTAAAATATTTATTTATTTATTTATTTTTAGAGGGGAAGGGTAGGAGAGAGGGAGAAGGAGAGAAATATCAATGTATGGTTGCCTCTTATGTGTCCCATGCTGGGAACTGGCCTGCAACCCAGGCACGTGCCCTGACTGGGAATCGAACCGCGATCCTTTGGTTCACAGGCCCGCTCTCAATCCACTGAGCTACACCAGCCAGGGCTCTTTTGATACTTTTTTCATGTAATCTCTGATTGTTAATTTAGTCTACTTGTAGTTGTTTCATTATGTGCTTTCTAAGTATTCTGGTTTTTTGCAATTTTTTGGCATTGCTCTGGATTCATTTTTAAATTTCATTCTCCAATCAGTTTATAAATATACATTGTTTTAATTCTTTAGTGGTTACCCTTAATTTTGACTATGCATAAGTAAATTATAAGGATGTTAAAACATTTTAAAACTAATTACACCCTCTATTTTTACATATTATTATTTTACATAATTATAATGTCATCTTTTGTTATCTTCCTCTGTTATTTATAATTATTGTGGAATATAAGCCAATATTTATTCAATTACATGTTTACTAATTTATTTTCATGCTATTCCTCTCTGCATCTATTTCCTTCAGAAGTCATTTTTCTTTTTCCTGAAGAATACACTTCAAACATTCTTTTAGAATTATTAGGTGGTGACAAACATTATTTTCAATTTGTCTGTGATTATACATTTTCTCTTAAGTGATGATTGAATGATATTGACTTACTTTTTAAAATATTTTATTTATTTATTTTTACAGAGGGGAAGAGAAGGAGAAAGAGAGGAGGGGAAACATCAGTGTGTGGTTGCCTCTCACACACCCCCAACCGAGGACCTAGCCTGCAAACCAGGCATGTGCCCTGACTAGGAATCGAACCAGTGACCCTTTGGTTCTCAGGCCAGCGTTCAATCCACTGAGCCACACCAGCCAGGGCTATATTGACTTATTTTATCTCAATATATTTAATACCTTATCCTGTAGTTTTCTATTGCTGCTCTAAGAATTCTGTCCTTACTCTAATGCCATTTCTCTGTAGGCAATTTGCCTTTTCTCTAAAGCTGCATTTTTTCTTTTCATTTTAGTAAATATTTACTGTTATTACTATGTGTCAGGTACTTGCATAAGCCATGGGGACAAAAGACAAATTAGATAGCATCTCTGCCCTCAAAGGACTCACAGTCTACTGATAGACATGTACCTGAGGTTGTAATGCAATGAGCAGTGACGGAGGTACGCACTGGATGCTCACATTGCTTACCAGAGAAAAGCCACATGGCATTGGTAAAGCGACAGTTTTTGTGCACACTGAAGTCCCTGGTTTTCAGTCTCTTCAATTTGGAGCCACAGGAGATTTTCTCTACTTTTCTTTAAGCTCATATATTCTTTTTAAAAATGTACTTTTGTATTTTATCCAGTATTTCCAAGTATTTTTTGTCTAGAGGGTTTTTCAGGGAATGTAGTCTGCTACAGTGACAGAAATGGAAGCCTATTCTTTGATTTTATATTCTCTAAATTTAGTCTAGCTAATTATAGCACCAAATGATACTGCTATCCTATCATAGTCCTATTTAGAAGCCTTTCATAATCTACCATTTTTATCAGCTCTGAAAATCTTTAAGTGCTTTTTATTGATGATAAGTACTACTGACTAAAAATAAATTGTAAACACAATTGAATAGTATTAGTGGTATTATGAACTTCAAAATATCTTAAAATCCAATCTTAATGAGATCAAATCATAAGATCAAATATATTACCATCCTCAACCATTACAATTTATTTTATTTATGCGACATTTTACTCCATTAAAAGAAAGATGAAAAATTCAACTGAGACGTCTGGTTTCTAGACTACACATATAAGGAGTTTAGAAGTTGCCACTTTAAGATGTAAAAACCTGAGCAGACCAAAATCAAGTTTCCTGGATCTATAAGAGAGAAGAAAACACAAGGCAAATCACTGCCCCAAAGACTGGAGAGAGGTGGACAAAGCGGAGAGTGACACGTGGAAATTGCCATCGGTACCAGTGCAAGTGCGGAAAAACTGAACTGTAATTCAGGAATTGCTGGATTCCAAGTGTGAACAACTACGTGAGTTAAAAACTCCAAGGGCACCAGTCATAGGGGAACTCTCATAATTTCATGAGATTTACCTACAGGAGCTCAATCAGATTCCCACAAATACTGGAGAAAAATCTGCTAAGTTTTCTGGCAAGAGGAAACATTTTAAAATGTCAATGAAAAGGTGGCTCTATAATAAATCTGACAAGTCCGGTGACTGAAAGTAACCTCACAGGTGATGTGATCATAAATTTCTAACTGGGCAAATCTTTGTGGGTAGTCATAGCCAAAGTATATAACTTCTTTAGAAAAACTTTATTTTGCCTTAAGCAAGCCCTTGTCCATTGTTTTCATGAATCTAGGTTAACTTGCATCTTTGAAATTCCTCTCTTTCAGACCCCTTGAAAAGGTAACCACCTGTAAGAGAGCACTATCCTGTAATCCAGTTCCTGCCTTGCTTTCTCCCTTGTTTAGATAATCTTACTTTGCTTCTGTAATTCTAAATGCATTATAAAAAACATGCAAAATGTCATTCTGGGAAGCATTTTTTTCAGTCTATTAAGATCTTGCTTTCAGGCACATCTTCTTTGGCTCAAATAAACTCTAATAATCTCGTATAAAATTTTTTTTACAGGTTTTGACATTCTTATGTTGACATTTAGTTGGTGTACTTGGCAGGGTTACAAAGAAATCCATCTAGAAATATCCAGTGAACCTGGACTCAGTTCTAGGTAACAGTATGGGCCCATTGTGCCCCAACAGCTTCTCACTTTGCATCAGGTGAACTTAGGAACTGTATCTTGCCATATATGAGCACTTTTTTTGCCAAAATTTTTGAAAGAAAAATAAGGATGCACATTATACATGGGTAGTACCTGAAATATTTTGTATCTGTTCTTGTGTTTTATAATCGTTACATAAAATTTCTTGTACCATAATATGTTCAAAAATAAATGCCAAACTTCCTTTATAATACAAAAACCAAGTATCTAAAAATAAATAGATAGATAGATAGATAAATAATAGAATTCAAAAATTAAAATGAAAGTTTTTTTCCTGAAAGTTTGGGCCAAAAACGTGGGTGCTCATTATACACAGAAGCATGTTATACCCAACAAAATATGGTAATTTTTCTCTCAGAACTTGGACCTCCCTGCTTTTGGTAGCAGGTCCTAATTTTTGAGCTGTTCTTAGAAAATTCTTGAGATGGATATGGGTTGAGATAACCCAGCGAAAAAATGGATTGCTGCTTCAAATTTTGACTTTTTATTGGATTGCTTACTCAGAATATGAAAAAATAATTTTGCTAATTAAATGAGAGACTGAAGTCCCTTTAGCTCTGAAAAATATAAGACACCTACTTCCCCAAATCTAATAGTCAATGGGGTGATAATAGTTGTTGCAGATCCCTGTAGCTGGAGTGGTGTGGATGGGCACTGAGGGGCATCCACTGTAGTAATGCAACTGATCCCAGAGAAATTGATGGAAGAGTTCTTTGTAAATGGCAGGACACCCTCAAATGGGCTCACCCAGAAAGGGGGTCATGTCTTGGAAAGTATCATATTTCTGGAGGCATCTGGTAAGCTGTCATTGGCCCTTGCTAAGGTACTTGAGCTAACTAGGAATCCTTGTGTAGTTGCCTAAGGAAAAATTTCCTCCAGGATGTGAAATGCTCTTTCCACTGTACTTGGCTCATCCAGAGACATGCACAACAAGTCTGGTTTTTCCTAGAAGTTTGTTTATGCTCTAAAGATGTCAAATGAAAACTGAAAGTTAACATGAAAAATTGTGCATCTGAGGCCAACAAGCTCCATGACAGTCAGTTTCCCATCAATATTCCTGCAGGAAAATGATTGAGATGAGGATCCTTTGATACTTCTAAATTTATCTTTTGTGCATACAATTAGAAAAGCCAGATACAAAATTAGGTAGAATGAATAAAAAACTCATTTAATTGATCCCTCAAAGCTTCAAAAAGTAGGATTTAGATAAATGATCAATCATTGATGTCATTTAGGTATCAACCCAATTCTCTGAGACATTAAAAATGGATGTCCTGATTTGCACTTGGGCTGCTTCCATAACTTAGCAGTTGTAAATAATGCTGCAATGAACATAGGGGTGCTTATGTTCTTTCAAATTAGTGTTTTAGTTCCTTTAGATATATTTCCAGAAGTGGGATCACTGGGTCAAAAAGCAGATCCATTTTTAATTTTTTGAGGTTTTTATCCCACTACTTTGCAAATTCATTTTTTAGGTCAAGTAGTTTTTTGCTGGAGCTTCTAGGGTTATCTATATACACTATCTTGTCATCTGTGAATAACGACAGCTACTTCCTTTTTTCCAATTTGGATGCCTTTTATTTATTTTTCTTATCTGATTGCTGTGGCTAACACATCCATTACTATGCCAAATAAGAGTGGTGAAAGCAGACATCCTTGTCTTGTTCTTGATGTTGCTACTAGGTTTCTCATATATGGCCTTTATTATGTTGAGTTATGCTCCCTCTGTTCCTTCTTTGCTGAGTGTTTTTATCATAAATGGGTGCTGAATTTTATTAAATGCATTTTCAGCATCTATTGATATGATCATGTTGTTTTCATATTTCATTTTCTTTCTGTGATGTATTATGATTTTTGATTTGTGAATATTGTACCATCCTTACATCCCTGTGATAAATCCCACTTGATCATGTTGTTTGATCTTTTTAATATATTGCTGGATCCAGATTACCAATATTTTGTCAAGGATTTTAGCATATATGTTTACCAGATATATTGGCCTGTAATTTTCTTTCTTTGTTTTGTCTTTACCTGGTTTTGGAATTAAGGTAATATTGGTCTTGTAAAAAGCATTTGGGATTCTTCCCTCTCTTGAATTTTTTAGATTAGCCTTGGAAGAATAGGAATTGGTTCTTTTTTGAGTGTTTGGTAAAATTTGCTTGTGAAGCCATCCAGTCCAGGGATTTTGCATGCCAGGAGTTTTTTTTTTTTTTTTTGATTACTGCTTCAGTTTTACTAGTTGTGATCAGTCTATTCAGGCTTTCTGCTTCATCTTGATTTAGTTTTGGAAAATTGTATGTTTCTAGAAATTTATGCATTTTACCTAGGTTGTCCAATTTCTTGGCATATAGCCATTCATGGTAATTTCTTACAATCCTTTGTGTTTCTGTGGTATTGGTGTTAAATCTCCTCTTTCATTTCTGATTTTATTTATATGAGTCATTTCTTTTTTTTCTTAATGAGTCTGGTTAAAGATTTTTCAACTTTGTTTATCTTTTCAAAGAACCAGCTCCTGGATTCACTGATACTTTGAATTGTGTTTTTAGTTTGTAGATCATTTAATTTTGCACTGATCTTGGTTATTTCCTTCCTTCTGCTCACTCTGGGCTTTGTTTGTTGTTTCTCCAGTTTTGTTTTGTTTTCTTAGATGTAGGATGATGTTGTTATTTGAGACTTTTCTGTCTTCATTAGGTAGGCCTCTGTTGCTATGAATTTCCCTCTCAGGACTGCCTTTGCTTTGTTCCATAGCTTTTGAGTTATTGTGTGTTCACTTTCTTTTGTTTTCAAGTACTTTTTGATTTCCTCCCTGATCTCATTGTTAAACCATTCTTTGTTTAAAAACATGTTATTCAGTCTTCATGTATTCAAATATTTTTGTTTTTAATTATTTATTTATTTTTATTGTTGTTCAAGTACAGTTTTCTACCTTTTCTCCCCATCCCTCCCTACCACCCAGGCCTCCCCACCTCCCTCCCCTGTTTCCACCCCACCTTGTTATTGTCTATATGTCCTTCATAATCATTCTTGTAAACCCTTCACCCTTTTCCCCCATTATCCCCTCCCCTTATTTTTGAGTTTTTTACTTGAGATTGATTTCTAGTTTTAAGCCATTGTGGTCTGAGAAAATGCTTGATATGATTTCAATTTTCTTGAATTTGTTGAGGCTTTTTTGTGTCCTATCATATGGTCTATCTTTGAAAATGTTCCGTGTGCATTTGGAAAAAATGTGTATCTTGCTTCTTTGGGATGAAAGGAGATTATATATATATATATGTAATTTGTAAAGTCCATTTGATCTAGGGTATTGTTCTATGCTACAATATCTTTGTTGATATTTTGTTTGGAAGGCCTATCCATTTTTGACAGTGGGGTGTTAAAATCCCCTACTATAATTGTGTTGCTCTCTATATCTTTCTTGAACTACTCCAAGACTTTCCTTATATATGTGGGTGCCCCTATGTTAGGTACATATGTGTTTATAATGTTTATGTCTTCTTGATGGATTCTTCCCTTGAGTATTATGAAGTGTCCTTCAGTGTCTCTTTTTATATCTTTTGTTTTTAAGTCTATTTTATCTGATATAAGTATTGCTACACCAGCTTTTTTCTCTGTCCTTTTGTTTGGAATATTTTTTTTACAAGTTCTCCCTTTCAGTCTGTGTAGGTCTTTTGTTCTGAGGTGGGTCTCTTGTAGGCAGCATATGTGCGGGTCATGTTTTCTTATTCATTCAGCTACTCTGTCTTTTGATTGGAGCATTTAATCCATCTACATTTAAGGTTATCATTAATTATTATTAATAAGTACTTATTCGTTGCCCTTTTACTCCCTTTGTACCTGTGTCCCTCTGTCTCTCACTCTTTTCCTTCCTCTTCTTAGAACAATCCCTTTAGCATATTTTGCAGTGCTGGTTTGGTGGAGGTATATTCTTTCAGCTTTCTTTTATCTGGGAAATTCCACATTTCACCTTCCATTTTAATTGAGAGACTTGCTGGGTAGAGTAGTCTTGGTTGCAGGCCTTTGCTTTTCATTACTTGGAATATCTCTTGCCATTCTCTCCTGGATTGGAGTGTTTCTGTTGAGAAATCAACTGCTAGCCTTACCAAAAGAGCTCCCTTGTATGTTACTTCTTGTTTCTCCCTTGTTGCTTTTAAGATTCTCTCTTTGTCTTTAAAATTTGGCATTTTGATTATGATGTGTCTTGGAGTAGGCTTCTTTGGGTTTATCTTCATTGGGACCCTCTGTGAATCCTGAACTTGCATGGTTTTTCCCCTCTCCAAGTTTGAAAAGTTTTGTCATTATTTTTTCAAACAGGGTTTCTATCCCTTGCTCCTTTTCTTCTCCTTCTGGTATTCCTATGATTCAAATGTTGCTGTGTTTCATGTTGTCTTGCAGTTCCCTTAAGCAATCTTCATATTTTTGAGTTTTTTTTTTAATGCAACTGCTGTACTCGGGTATTTCTTTCTACTTTGTCTTCCAGCTCACTACTTCGGTCCTCTGCTTCATCCAGCCTGCTTGTAATTCCTTCTAGTGGGTGTTTTATTTCAGAAACTGTATTCTTCATTTCTTCCTGGTTATTGTTTATAGTTTCTGTTTCCTTTTTAATACTGTTGTAGTTCTCACTCAGTTCTTTATAGTTGTCTGTGAGTTCCTTGAGCATCCTTATAACCTTCCTTTTAAATTTTATATCTGATAGTTTGCTTGCCTCCATTTTATTTAGCTCTTTTAGTGGGGAGTCTTCCGTTCCTTTCAATTGCAGGTTCTTTCTTTGTCTCCCCATTTTAGATGACTCTTTTTGTTTGTTTTTGCAATTCCTGATGCTCTGCTTTACTAGCTGTCTTTGTAAGGTGAACTTCTATGGTAGGAGTTCTGTTGGACTTAGTGGTGTAGTCTCTTTGAGCTCCTTGTCTGGATGCTCTAGGGTTGCTTTTTTTTTCCATTTAAGTGTGCTTTCTTGTTGTACTTGGGTTCCTTTGTTGGCAAGTTCTCTGCTCCTGCAGGTTTATTGATATTCACAACTCCCACCTTATCTTGTATGTGATTTGGGTCAGGGTGAAGGTGGAGTGGATTATGACAGAGGTAGAGTATTACATGTGATTTAAGCACCTAAATATATGAAGCTAATATTGATGGACATAAAAAAAAGAGATTGAGAGTAATAAAGTCATAGTAGGGGATTTTAACATCCCGTTACATCACGGTAAATCTTCCAGACAGAAAGTTAACAAGGAAACAGTGGTCATAAATGACACACAAGATCATGTGGATTTGACTGATATGGTCAGAGAATTTCACCCCAAAGCAGCAGAATATACCTTATTTTCAAGTGCTCATGGTACATTTTTTTTCAATTTTATTTTAATTGTTGTTCTTGTACAGTTTTCTGTCTTTTACTCCCATCCCACCCACTGCCCCAGTCCTCCCCACCTCCTTCCCATTTCCACCCCCCCCCCTAGTTTTTGTCCATGTGTCCTTTATACTTGTTCCTATAAACCCTTCTCCTTTTCCCCTGAAATTCCCTCCCTTCTTCCCTCTGGTGACTGTCAGCCTATTCTCAATTTCAGTGTCCTTGGTTATTTTATGCTTGTTTGTTTGTTTTGTTGATTAGATTCCTGTTAAAGGTGAGATCATATGGTATTTGTCTTTCACCACCTGGCTTGTTTCACTTAGCATGATGCTCTCCAGTTCCATCCATGCTGTTGCAAAGGGTAGGAGCTCCTTCTTTCTTTCTTCTGCATAGAATTCCATTGTGTAAATGTACCATAGTTTTTTGAGCCATTCATTTACTGATGGACACCTAGGTTGCTTCCAACACTTGGCTATTGTAAATTGTGCTGCTATGAACATAGGGGTGCATAGGTTCTTTTGGATTGGTGTTTCAGGGTTCTTGGAATATAATTCTAGCAGTGGAATTGCTGGGTCAAAAAGTAGATCCATTTTTAGTTTTCTTAGAAAATTCCATACTGTTTTCCATAGTGGTCTCATAGTACATTTTCTAAAATAGACCACATGTTAGGAAATAAAACAAGTTCATAAATTTAAGAAGATTGAAATCATATTAAGTATTTTCTCTGACCATAATGGTATGAATCTAGATATCAATTACAAAAGAAAAACTAAAAAATCACACAAAGACATGGAGACTAAACAAGGTGTTATTAAATAATGACTAGGTTAACAATGAGGTAAAGGAAGAAATTATAAGATGCCTTGAAGCAAAGGAAAATGAGAAAAAAACTACCCAAAATCTATGGGAAAAAGAGAAAGGCAGTCTTTAGAGAGAAATTAATGGCATAAGAGACCTATCTACAAAAAATTAAAAACAAAAAAACTCAATAAACAATCTAACTTCACACTTAAAGGAACTTGAAGAAGAACAATAATCAAAGCCCAAAGTGTGTAGAAGGAAGGACATAATGAAGATCAGAACAAGAACTGAAAAAATAGAATCTAAAAACAATACAAGAGATCAATGAAACTAAGATCTCTTCTTTGAAAAAATAAACAAGTTTGACAACTTTTAACCAGATTATCAGGAAAAAAGAGGAACTAAATATTATAAATATAATAAAAAATGAGAGTGGAGAAGTAACAACTGACACTAAAGAAATAGAAAGGATTATAACAAAGTATTATGAACTACATGACAACAAATTGGACAGTCTAGAGGATATGGATAAATTCCTAGAAGCATGCAGTCTTCAAAAACTGGATCAGGAAGAATCAGAGAATCTGAATAGACAGAATATGGCTAGTGAAATTGAAGCAGTAATAAAAAAAAAATGCCAACAAATGAAAGTCCTGGACTGAATGGCTTCAGGAGTGAATTTTTCCAAACATTCAAAGAACACTTATCCTTCTTAAACTATTCCAAAAAATTCAAGAGAAGGGAAAACTCCCCAGCTCATTTTACAAGGCCAGCATTATCCTAATTCCAAAGCTAGAGAAAGACACTGAAAGAAAGTAATAGGCCAATAAACCTGGTGAATATAGATGCTAAAATTCTCAACAAAGCATTAGCAAACCTGATCTAGCAATACAGTAAAATGTTCATACACCACAATTAAGTGGAATTTATTTGGGGGGTGCAAGGTTTGTAAAATATCTTCATATCAATAAATATGATATGCAATATAAAAATGAAGAAGAAAAACCACATGATCATATCAATAGATGGAGAAAAGCATTTGATAAAAATCCAGTACCCACTTATTATAAAAATCTCTCAGCAAAGAGGAAATAGATAAATATACCTCAATGTAATAAAGGCCACAAATGACAAACCCACAGCCAACATATTATCATTAGACAAATCTAAAAACCTCTCCCTTAGGATTGAAAACAAGACAGGCATATCCGCTTTCACCACTCTTATTCAACATAGTAATAGAAGTCCTAGACATAGCAATCAGACAAGAAGAAGAAATAAAAGGCATCTAAATTGGAAAGGAAGAAGTAAAACTATTTTTATTTGCAGATGACATGATACTATACATAGAGAACCCTAAAGATACACCAAGGAACTATTAGAACTGGTAAATAAATTCAGTATAGTAGCAAGATAAAAAATTAATATCCAAAAATTAGTTGCATTTTTATATGCCAAAAATGAACTATCAGAAAGGGAAACTAAGAAAACAATGGCATTTACAATTGCATCAAAAAATAAGATATCCACAAATAACTTTAACTAAGAATGTAAGATACCTGTGTTCAGAAAAGTATAGGACACTGAAGAAATAAACTGATGCAGATACAAATATGTGGACACATTTTATGTTAATGGATAGAAAGAATTAACATTATTAAAGGGGAAGGGTTTACAGGAACAAGTATAAAGGACATATAGACAAAAACTGGCGGGGGGGAATGGGAGGGAGGTGAGGAGGGCTGGGGCAGTGGGCTGAGATGGGAGTAAAAGACAGAAAACTGTACAAGAACAACAATTAAAATAAAATTTTAAAAATGTAAATAACAAAAAACATCCATATAAAATAAATGTTTAAAACATTAGAAAAAAATGGTCATACTATCCCAAGCAATCTACAGATTCAACAAAAGTCCTATTACATTACCAATAGCATATTTCACAGAACTAGAACAAATATTCCAAAAATGTATACGGAACCACAAAAGACCCCCAAAAGTCACAGTAATCTTGAGAAAAACAAATAGGTAGATCAGTTGAATAGAATAGAAAACTGGAAATAACCCACATTTTTACGGTCAATTAATATTCAACAAAGGGGGCAAGAACATACCATTGGATAGAGAGAGTCTATTTAATAAATGGTGTCAGGAAAATTGGAGACATACATGCCAAAAAATGAAATCAGACCTCCTTTTTACACCATACACAAGAATAAACTCGAAATGGATTAAAGACTTCAATGTTAGACTTAAAACCATAAACATCCCAGAAGAAAACAAAGGCAGTAAATTCTCGGATATTTCTTGTACCAACCTTTTTGTTCTGGTATCTCCTCAAGCAAGGGAAACAAAAGAAAAAATAAACAAATGGGACTACATCAAACTAAAACTTTTTTCACGGCAAGGGAAACCATTAACAAAATGAAAAGACAATCCACTCAGTAGAAGAACATATCTGCCAGTGATACATCTGATGAGGGGTTAATGTGCAAAATTTATAATGAACTCTTACAATACTCAACACCAAAAAACATCCAATTAAAAATTGGACAAAGCACCTGAATAGACATTTCTCCAAAGAGGACATACAGATGGCCAACAGACCATCTGTAAAGATGCTTGACATCATTCATTATCAGAGAAATGCAAATTAAAACCACACTGAGATATCTCACACCTGTCAGAATGCCTATCATCAAGGGTTGGTGAGAATGTGGAGAACAGGGAACCTTTGTGCGTTGTTGGTGGGAATGCAGATTATTGTAGATACTATGGAAACAAGTATGAAGTTACCTTAAAAATTAAAGATGGAACTGTCTCGTGGCCCAGTCAGTGATTTCACTTCTGGGAATATATCCAAGGAAACCCAAAACAGTGATTCAAAATAATATGAGGTCTGTCTGGAAAAAGTCCTGTCATTGTTAATATAATGAGAATGGTTTACATAACATAGATGTGACCTGGCAGCCAAGGAAAGTGGACTGTATGGCACAGATGTTGACCCCACGAAGTGGAATTCACCTCAGCAGGGTCTGGTGTCTGCTGACATCTCTCTTTGGATATGCTATCTGTCTAGCTTATTGGTTCCTCCTGCTTTGATGTTGTCTAAAGCTGGCCACTGGGTATGTTGATTCTGGCCCTCTTCTGTAGGACTATGGTGCAGCAAAATATTAGACACTGCCTATGACTGGCACTGGGAAACTTGTTTGAAGCTACAAGAGATTCACAGTTTGTGGTTGCCTTTGTTGGGCTTGAGTATATGCAGAAGGACTAAGAAAGGTACCGAAAATGACTATAAGCAGGACCATGCCCAGGAGCAGGCCAGCAAAATCCCCAAGGCACCTCAGGATCTTCCTTCACTTACCTCTATATGCCCACTGCCTTTTAACCCCAGTCAATAAAAGACCTTTTGGTGGTATTTGACTTGCAAGAGGTAAGTTTACAGTGAGTCACCAGGTAGGATCAAGTGGCATTCATCAGAGTGATACAGGTTCAAACTCAGTGTCAGTGCTGGGGACTGAGGCTACTCAGCAAATGTCCCCAGGAACACCAAGTCTAGCTGCCACACCACTGGGTGCTTGCACACTTTTGTGTTGGGGCAGGTTCTCAGGGGGTCATCAGGGCAAGGCAAGCAGAGTTTATTAGGCCTAAACAGACCAAGATTTGACTGTGTGAAGGGAGAGCTCTGCTCCAGTCAGGAGTGCAAGAGAAAAACTGCCCTTCTTCTAGAGCCACACAACTCAGTCTGTCACAGATTTTGCTGCGAAGAGACAGAATTCAGCACGGTGTGGCCACCAGGAGTCAGGAGGATGGGGCTAGTGGATCTCATGTGAGGGTGAAGTGACAATAAATCTTTGGAGAATGTGGGTATGTGGCCCTCACACCAGAGCCATACAACACAGTGTGTTCTGAATTTTGTCCCAACTTTGGTAGGGCAGAGCCACTAGGACCTCTGGACCCCAGATGGTGGGTCTGCTAGAGGCCCCTAAGGTGGTTCTAGGGATCTCCAAGAAGGGGAATCACCAATCATGTTTATGAGAAAGTAAGGGGAATGGTCCCCACCCCAAAGCCATACCATAGTCATTGACATTCACTGAGTCTGTCCACACCTCTACACCCTGTTGAAGGCAGCTGCCTCCTCAGCAGAACATAAGCTATACAGAGTGGGGTGAGAGGGAATCCAGATGGTGAGGCTATTGTTTTCCCCAGTGTGATGCCACATGGAGGGGAGTGCTTCACCCAAGAAAAGTGGTGTCTGCTCTATGGGATAATGACTCAGCACAGGGATCCTGGTGGCTATCTCTTGAGTTGCCTCACCAGAGCCACAAACCCCAGACTCTCCTCATGACCAGGCAAATCCACTTTTAGATGGGTACTAAAGAGAACTAAAAACACATGTCCACACAGAAACTTGGTTGTGAATGTTTATAACAATATTGTTCATTATAGCTGAAAGGCAGAAACGGCCCAAATATATATCAATAGCTAAACAAATTGTGATACATATATATGCAATTCAATTTTTTAAAACTTTTTAAAAAGATTTTATTTATTTATTTTTTGGGGGGAAGGGAGAAAGAGGGAGAGAAGCATCGATGTGTGGTTGCTTCTTGCCCTATGGGGGTCTGGTTCCACAACCCAGGCATTTGTCCTGACTGGGAATAGAACCAGCGACCTTTTGGTTTGCAGGCCAGCACTCAATCCATTGAGCCACACCAGCCAGGGCTATATGCAATTCAATATTATTCAGCCATAAAAAGAAACTGATAAATAAACATAAAAAGTACCGACAAATACTACAACTCAAAAGAACCTCGGAATCATTATACTTAGTAAAAGAAGCCATGCACAAAAATGATATGTTCTATTATACCTTTGGTACGATATACCCAGAGTAGGCAAATCCATAGGAAAGGAAAGCAGATTAGTGGCTACCAAGGAATGAGAGAAAGGGGAAAATGTGACTGATTACTTAATTCATATGTGATGTTTTTCCGAAGTGATGAAAAATTTTTGAAACAATAGTTGGTAATTACATAACATTGTGAATACACTAATGTTAGTGAATTGTGCAGTTTAAAATAATTAATTGTATGTTATACAAATTTTATCTTACACACATTAAAAGAAATGCTAGCAATCAAAACCACTAAACAGAAATAAAAAATGGCTTTGATAGACTAACTATAGACTGGACAAAACTAAGGTTAGCTTTAAGAAACACCAGAACAGAATATCCAACTGAAGCAATTTCAAAGATATAATATGCATGTAATTAAAATATTAGAGTTGGCTCCATAGCTCAGAGGTTAGAGCACTGGTCTTGTAAAATATTAGGACAATAAAGAAAGAGTTCAGCAGAAAAATATTTAAAACAATAATAATAACTAATAATTTTTCACAGTTAATGGCAGATACCTAAATATTTATCTAGGAAGCATAAGAATATCAAACAGGAAAAATACCAAAAAGTTCTTCACCTGGGCATATTATATTCAAAGTGCAGAATGCCCAAGACTAAAGCATATCTTAAAAGAAGCAAGAAGGGGAAAAGTTATGTACAGAAACAAGGATAAGGCTCATGGGGGACTTCTCATTAGAAAGCTCACAAGCATGAGGTGAATGGAGTAAAACATTTAATATGTTGAAACATAAAAACTATCACCCTGGAATTCTCGATCACGTAAAATCACTTGCAAAAGTGAAGAACAAATAAAAGAATTTTTCATGCACCAAAACAGAAAATTCGTTGCCAGCAGACTAGTCAGATAAGAAATGTTTTTTCAAAAGTTCTTCAAGTATAAAAATAATAACATAAGTCATAAACAATCTACATTAAAAAAATGAAAAAACACTGGGAAAAAAATACTTGAAGGCAAAATAAAATATTTTTCTCATTTTAATTGATTTAAGAGATAACTATTTATTGTAATTGTAGTTGGGGTGATTATTATGTATGTTTAAGTTAAATGAATCAGTAATACCTGATCCATCCAGCATGTCACAGCTGTGGTTGAGTCTACTTCCTGTGCCATGGCTTCAGGAAACAAAGTTCCTTGACTTACAAGAGAACAGGAGAAATTGGAAGTTTTCTTTTGTAAAGTCATGTACTACACATTGCTGCAAAGAATGGGACATCACAACTTTAGGAGAAACTATAAACTGCACCATAGATGAATAATGACAGTCCTGTTCTTTTTTTGGTTGTTGTTCTTAATTCAGATGTCATTTTTGTTCTTAAGACATGTTTAAATTATACCAAACCCTTGTAACTCTAGGACAGAAGGTTTCAGCAAGTCTAGCAGGAACAAAACTTTAAGAAGAGAAAAACATCTCAGAGTAATTAGAACAAAATCATGTTTCAATTTTCAAGGCAGTTTTATTAGCAACCTCCTGTTCTGGCAAAAAATTTTTAAGCAATTAGTATGTTTATAGCACTATTTTTGCTAAAAGAAGTAAAAAAAATAATAAAAAGGAAAATGATATGACACATGGTCCTTGCTTTTAAAAATGTTAGGATTTGGACAAGGAAAAAATGATGTGCTTTGTAGAAAATCTCCAGGGAGAAAGGGAAGAGGCTGCTGCAGGGACCACAGTGGCTGAGTGTTTAGCTGTTCTCAACCTTTGTACATAGAGCTGAGCAGCCTTCAGGAGTCGGAATCAGCATTCTTGTTACCAAGTGAAGGTGAGAATCAAAACTGCTAGAATAGACGTACTGCCAGACTGATTTGTTTGAAGGAAGACTCTTCCCCTACTGTCTCACATTCTAAAATAAGGAGCTTGCAGTTGGAAAAAGAGATTTTCTTTTGTTTTTATTTTTTTAACCTACAGTGAAAAGCGAGATGAAAGACAGGAAAACTGCTTTTCAGTACTCACAAGAGAAAGGCTGTTACCATTTTTGCTTCTCTCTCAAGAGCTCTCCCAGCTCTTCCTGATGACTACAGGCACCCACTTATCCAGCTCGGTCCAGGCCAGTTGCTGGTGAGTTAATCACGAAAAGGCTGGGACAGAAAAGATAATTATAGGAAAAGGAAATATACAAACCTGAAACACATTCTTTTTTAATGCAAGCCACTATGTTGTATGCTCCTTTCCCTCAGGTCCATCTGCGCCTCTTTCTGCGTGGGTCTTTTGATTGGAGCTTTATGTAGTTTTTGCAGTATAAACCATACCTGTGATTCACATAACACCATTTCTACTTTGGACTCTTTGAAGTATCCTTGTTACTAAAAGATGATATTTTAAATGTGATTCAAATTAATATTCAGTCTGTTCAAGACTTTTCACTTGTTTTGGCTGCGTGTGTGTGCGTGTGCATGGGCTCCCAGGCATGTGCTTTGGGTTACTATTTGTTATTTGTGCACACAACAGGTCCTTTAAAAAGTAAAGAGAAGCAGCTCTGCATCCTGGAAGAACTCACAATTAAACTATCACTAAATCAATGAGACCAAAACTTCAATATCATTTAAAATTTTTATCATAGAAATATATGTATATAGTTTAGGAAGTTTAAGAATTTATTCTATTGGTAAATAAAATTAACAGATCTGTTTTATCCCTTCTAATCCCTGATGCCATTTTACCAAGACCATTACTTTCACTACTTTTTAAAATTATGAAGTGGGCAAAAGTAGATTTACAGAGTTTTCTGTCATATAACAAACATATTGTTCTCTTCTTCCTCAAACTACAATAGATGATAATTAATAGAAATATGGTAATAGATCCTACAAAAAAGAAGGTATTATCTATACTGGGTATATATCTTGATTCAGATTATTTATATATAACCATAGTCCCTAAATGATATTGAATTGGGTTTCTACAGAAAAACAAATATACATATGAGTTAGTATAAAGAATTGGCTCATGCTGTTACGGAGTCTGAGAAGTCCCATGCTCTCTTGTCTGATGTCAGGAAAGCTGGTGGAGTAGTCCTGAAAACTGGAGTGTCAGAGGTGTAAGTCTCAGTCCAAATCAGGAGAGATGATGATTCAGCTCAATGGTCAGGCACAGAGAGCAAATTTTTCCTTCCTTTGCCTTTTATGTTTTATTCACTGGTTTGGATAATGCTTTAGTACATCAATTCAAGTATTATATAAGTCTCATCAGGAAACAACCTCACAGACACACTCAGCATTTAATCTGGGCACTCCATTTGTAAGTCAAACTGACACATAAAATTAAGCAGTACAGATATGTGTTCGAATGGCCATATGCACATGTGAATGTTTATACACATCTGTGTGTACATACACATGAATGAACATCTATGTGCTCATGCACACAAATAATTCTGTTTTCCAAATATATAATGAATGAGTGAAATGGGTAGTACATACAAAAGATTTTGTTAGCTTCTTCTTTAATTTAAAAATTAGTTTTTAAAGGAACACATGGATCAAAAACCAATGTAATCTTTTAAAAAATGTAACAGTTCACTGTTTTATTCTAAATGATATTAAGAGAAATTGCATTATGTATTTTTCCCATAGGATACGTAACAACTTGTAGTGTGTAGGTGGTTTTTAGTGATAAAATCAGAGCATATTATTTATAGGACAAAAGGAATATGGAATAACATGTCTGTGTGTTTCAAAAGATTACAAAAAAACAACATAATTTCTTCTTAGAGAATTAGATTGGAACATACATTTTTATAAACCTGATTATTAGTAAAAATGTAATTATTAAAGTTGTTGAAGCTCATTCTGTGGGTTCCAATAACAAACAAATAACATTCTAATAGCTGATGGTAGAAAAGTTTATAGTTCCAGGAATATACTGAATAGATTTGATGTTCTATCTAGAAATATTATAAAATAAGCAATATTATTTTCTGTTGTTGAGTAAAAAAGTTTCCGATGTGTTAGTAAGGGAACACTTCTTTGTTAAATATATTTTATTGATTATGCCATTACAGGTGTCCTAATTTTCCCCCTTTGCCTTTCTCCACTCGCCCTTCCCCATGCCCTTCTGTCATCCCCCCTTAGTTTATGTCCATAGGTTATGCATATAAGTTCTTAGGCTACTCCATTTACTATACTGTTCAAAACATCCTACTGTCTATTCTGTACCTACCAATTTGTAGGTAGGTATAGCACCTTTTCCCTCAATCCCCCCCTCCTCTCTCCCAACTGATAATCCTCCAAATGACCTCCACATATATTATTCTGTTTCTGTTCTGCTTGGTTGTTCAGTTTGTTTTTTAGATTCAGTTGTAGATAGTTGTGCATTTATTGCCATTTT
The DNA here is from genome assembly GCA_039655065.1 of Glossophaga mutica. NCBI lineage: Eukaryota > Metazoa > Chordata > Mammalia > Chiroptera > Phyllostomidae > Glossophaga > Glossophaga mutica. Next base: position 148,112,571 of record CM077303.1, on the reverse strand, counting down.
AGTGTTCATAGTTTTAATCATCTTCTTTTTCTTAAATAAGTCCCTTTAACGTTTCAATAATAATGGCTTGGTGATGATGAACTCCTTTAGCATTACCTTGTCTGGAAAGCACTTTATTTGTCTTTTAATTCTAAATAATAACTTTGCTGGATAGAGTAATCTAGGTTGTAGGTGCTTACTTTTCATCATTTTGAATACTTCCAGCCAGTCCCTTCTTGCCTGCAAAGTTTCTTTTGAAAAATCAGCTGACAGTCTTACAGGAACTCCTTTGTGGTAAGTATCAGCTTTTCTCTAGCTGCACTTAAGATCCTCACTTTAGAGGAACTGGGGACTTCCATCCAAGATAGAGGCATAGGTAGACACACTGTGCCTCTTCACACAACCAAAATTAAGGACAACAAAAATTTAGAAACAAAACCAACCAGAACTGACAGAAAATTGAACTGTGCGGAAGTCCGACAACCATTCATCCAGACCGGTGAGAGGGGTGGAGTCAGCGGCCAGCAGAGAGGGTCGCAGTGGTTGGTGGACCCGGGTGCGGGCTAGCAGCAGGCAGACCCAGTGAGCCATGTAAGGTGGCTAGCTGACCGGGTGGGCCCACATTTGCGTGCAGATAAACCAGACGAAGGTGGCGAGTGAGACAGACCTCACAACCCAGGGCCCCAGTGCAGAGAAATAAAGCATCAAAACAACAATTGAAAACACCTGTGGGGGTTGAGGTTCTGGGAGAGATTCCCAACAACAGGAGAGTTTGTTGGAGAGACCCACAGGGTCCTAGAACGTACACAAGTCCACCCGGCTGGGAATCAGCACCAGAGGGGCCCAGTTTGCTCGTGGAAAGCAGCAGAAGGCACTGAAATCTGAGAGAGTGAAGCAAGCGCCATTGTTCCCTCTCTGACCCCTCCCCCGCATACAGCATCACAACCCAGCAACTGGGTTGCTCTGCCCTGGTGAACACCTAAGGCTCCGCCCCTCACTATGTAACAAGTGTGACCAGACCCCCCCCCCCAAAAAAAATGGCCCAAATGAAAGAACAGATCAAAGCTCCAGAGCAAATACATCTAAGTGATGAAGAGATAGCCAACCTATCAGATGCACAGTCCAAAGCAATGGTGATCAGGACGCTCACAGAATTGGTTGACTTTGTTCGCAAATTAGATGAAAAAATGAAGGCTACATTAAGTGAAAAGAAGGAAAATGCACAGGGAACCAATAGTGATAGGAAGGAAACTGGGACTCAAATCAATGGAGTGGACCAGAAGGAAGAAAGAAACAACCAAACAGAAAAGAAGGAAGAAATAAGAATTCAAAAACATGAGGAGTGGCTCAGGAACCTCCAGGACATCTTTAAATGTTCCAACATCTGAATTATAGGGCTACCAGAAGGGGAAGATGAAGAACAACAAGTGGAAAACTTATTTAAATAAATAATAAAGGAGAATTTCCCCAATCTGGCAAAGGAAATAGACTTCCAGGAAGTCCAGGAAGCTCAGAGAGTACCAAAGAAGTTGGACCCAAGGAGGAACACATCAAGGCACATCATAATTACATTAGCCAAGATTCAAATGAAGGAGAGAATTCTAGAAGGAGCAAGGGATAAGGGGATAGTCACCTACAAAGGAGTTCCCATCAGACTGTCAGCTGATTTCTCAAAAGAGACCTTACAGGAAAGAAGGGGCTAGAAAGAAGTATTCCAAGTCATGAAAGACAAGGGCCTATATCCAAGATTACTCTACCCAGCAAAGCTTTCATTTAGAATGGAAGGGAAGATAAAGCGCTTCTCAGATAAAGTCAAGTTAAAGGAGTTCATCACCACCAAGCCCTTATTATATGAAATGTTAAAGGGACTTACCTAAGAAAAAGAAGATAAATATGAACAGTAAAAAGACATCAAACTCATAATTATTAACAACCACACCTAAAACAAAAACAAACTAAGCAAACAGCTAGAACAGGAACAGAATCACAGAAATGGAGATCATATGGAGGGTTAGCAACAGGGGCGTGGGAGGAGGAGAGAGGGGGAAAAGGTACAGAGAATGAGTAGCATAGATGGTAGGTAGAAAATAGATGGGAGGGGCTAGAATAGTATGGGAAATGTAGAAGCTAAAGAACTTATGACACATGGACATGACCTAAAGGCGGGGAATGTGGATGGGAGGGGTGTGCAGGGTGGAGGTGCGGGGGCCCCTGTCCTGAGCACCAGATGTGGGGGGGCTCCACCTGCAGAGCCCCATCCCTCCATCACGGATGAAAATAAAAACTACCAAGACATGACTGCATGGGGAGGAACGGGGTCAAACTCTCAGAGGAGAATGACCCAGAGCCCCATCCTCACTAGGCTTTTATTGGGCTCAAATACACCGGAATACAGGTATATCAGGCAACAAGGATCAAACAATGGTTAACATTTCAAAGCAATCTGAGGGCTTAATCTGAGCCAGTGTTTGTCAGGAAAGGGGGTTGCCAAACTTTGGAAGACATACTCATTTCCTTCTGGGACACTTATCATTTAAATGAGAGCACTCTTAGCAAAGCAGGTTTCACAGGACTTTAGGAATTCTTTCTTATGCCCAATCACCCAGGGAGCCGTCCTGGCCCATACAGGACTGCACCACTCACCCCCACAGTTTCAGGCTTTAAGCCCATTAGGAAGCAGGAGACATCTCCAAGATGGAAATGAGGACTCGGGCTCAGAATAGCCGGGGGGTGAGGGTCCATCACATCCTCTTTGCTGCAGCCCCCCAAGTCCTTCCATGAGGCCTCCCAAGTGGTTGCGTTTAGCTTAGGTTGCCCCTCCCATGAGGAGTCTTACCCGTCATTGACTGCCAACCAAGCACTGGGGCCAGAGATGGATGAGGCAGAAGCAGCACTCCTGCCAGGGAGATAAGCTTTTGTCTCCTTAGTAGCTCATGTCCTCGTGACAGAACAGACCCAGATGAAGTGGGTCCCTTGGGGTCTTACACAGCCCACCATGGGGTGAGGGTTACAACTCCTGAAACCAGGCTGAATGGTCCACAACATGGAGGGGAATGAAGTGGGGGAAATGGGACAACTGTATAGCACAATCATTAAAATGTATTTTTTTTAAAAAAAGATTCTTTCTTTATCTTTAACTATTGGCATTTTATTATGTGTGTTGGTGTGGTCCTTATTAAGTCAATCTTGTTTGAGACTCTCTGTGTTTCCTGGTCTTTGATATGTATTTCCTTCACCAAATTAGGGACTCCTTTTTATCATTATTTTTTCAAAGAAATTTTCAATTTCTTGCTCTTTCTCTTCTCCTTTCAGCACCCCTATGATTCTAATGTTGATACATTTGAAGTTGTCCCAAAGTCTCCTTATCCTATTCTTGTTTCTTTGGATTCTTTTTTCTTCTTGCTGTTCTGATTAAACAATTTTTTTCTTCCTTAGGTTTCAAATCATTAATTTGATTCTTAGCTCAGTCAATTCCCTGTTGGTTCCCTGCTAATTGTTCTTTATTTCAGTTAGTGAATCCTTAATTTCTGACTGGATCTTTTTTATGCTGTTGGGATCCTCACTAGGTTACTCGAACATCATTATAACCTGTTTTTTTATCCCTGCACCTGACAGATTACTTATCTCCATTTTGTTTAGTTCTTTTTCTGCAGGTTTGATCTGTTCTTTCATTTCGACCACATTTCTGTTGTCTCCTCATTTTGGCAGCCTCCCTGTATTTGTTTCTATGTATTAGTTAGAGCTGCTTTGACTGGGTGTCTTGATGGCATGGCCTATTGTAGTGAAGCACACTGGTAAATTGGAGGGGCGGAGCCTTAGGTAATTATCAGGGCTGGGAAACCCGTGTGAACCAGGTAGATAGAATCTCCAATATGGTGTCTCCACACTGTGGTTCTGTGTAGGGGACAGCTCAGAAAGGGGACAATGCCACTGTCTGGCCTCTGGAGTTTTGTTTGGGAGGAAACTATCTCCCAGCATTTACCCTGATGCCAGACACCAATTTCTACCCCTATGCCCCTGGTGCCCTTTTAGCTGCTGCCTATGTGCTGGAGCCCAGAGAGAGCAAGTTTTCAAAAGTCTTAAATGTGTTGTAGACCCTTTAAGAGGAGATGCCTGAGAATTCCACTGTTTCTTTAACCCCAACCCCCACTGGTTTTTATAGTCAGAAGTTATAGAGACTATCTTCCTGGCACTGGAACCCTGGGCTGGGTGGTCTAGTGTGGGGCTGGGATCCCTTGCTCTTGAGTTATTCCTCCAATTTTTATCCACCACATGTCAGTGTGATACCCCCATTCCACATTTCTACATATCCATGTCTCCACGCATCTCTGCTCATCTCCACATGTCTCCTCCCCTCCTACTCATCTGGATGAATGTGGCTTCTTTAATTCCTTGGTTGTCAGACTTCCATACAGCTTGATTTTCTTATGATTCTGGGTGATAGTTGTTTTGTAGTTTTGTTGCAATTTTTGCTGTTGTGTGAGCAGGTTTACCTATGCCTCCATCTTAAGTGAAGTTTGGGAATATTTCTATAGCTGTAATTGAGTAGCATATGACATAGTAGACTTTGTAAGTTTTCTTAACACTGTGAAAATGCACTACTGTCAATGAATAATAAAGCATCACAGACTTATTATGTTAAAGAATCATATACAAAAGCAATATATTAAGTTTCAAAATGATAAAAATATAAAATGAGATTTATATACACAGATATATATTCATACAGGTCCACATGTATCTTTGTATATGTATATGTGCCTGTATGTGTTATTGTATGTCATTATATAACTGCTCACTATTAGCTCATGTTCATATCCAAGGCCTAAATACCTCTAATGCTTTCTTTTGTTTTTCTGTTGACTGAATTAAACTCTATTTAAACTAAAATAAGTTTTGAATGTTTGAATGTTTAAAATGTTAATTTTTTGAAGTAACTTTTAGAATAAGTACAAGTTAAATAAAAGTTTTCTCTAGAAGTCATTTATTATTTTTGAAATCATAGCCTGTATTTTGAAATTTAAAAAGTGATCCCTATATTACATATATCAAAAATGACCATAAATTGTATACATAACTTATACATGATTTTTACTATGCATTCCAATAAGTCACTGCAGTTTCCTGTTGATTTTACACTGGGCTTTTAGTCTTTTGAAAGATATAAGACTCCAAATTTTAATTCCAGATGTACTAATGACTTTGGCTCAAATACACAAGGTAAAGTACAAGAGCCTTCAACTGATGAAGACTTCTGCTTTTATAGAGCAAGCCAGAAAATATGACTAACTTTGCTAAGTTCTTAAAAGAAATCATAGCAAATGAAATTCAGATTTCTAATTGATAAAAATATATAGGTTTAGTGACTAGTTAACAATGCTGTATTGTGGCAGACCCTTCTGCATGGCATGGGCCCAGCTCCCACTTGGAGATGCACAGGACCCACGCCCACAGATGGGTTCTCTCGTGGGGAATCAGATTTGCAATATACCTAAGCTGCCTTTTGCAGAAAACTCCCTCACCCCACAAATACTTACTGTGACTTCCTAAAATCCATGCTAAACCTTGCAGGGACCAGTGTAACTGGCTCAACCACTTTGCCTTTTCATTTGCTAACATCCTTCTTCTGTGATGTGATTAGGGGCATTGGCTCCTTTTGTTGTAACTGGGGATAGTGAGTGAGGACCATCTTGTAATGTGGGGAGATACAGAATAAAGGCCTGTCAGGACGGAGGCTGTAGCTTTCGCTCCCCTTGAGAGAAAAGCCATACTGTCCTCCTTTTTCCTCACCAAACTTGGTAGTCCATGTGTATGTTTTTATTTCATCCACAATGACGCGGACACTGCTAGCTGGTGTCCACATCAGGTAGGCACTAAATCAATGTTTACTTCTTTCTTCTCTCTTAGCCCTTCTCTACTTCTAAGTTTGGCAGGTGACTGTGGGACAAAAATATGAAAGCTTTAATCTGCTTCCTTATTGATTCAAAAAGTTATTGACTGCATAATTTCTAAGCCTTGTACAACTCTTTAGTGCTATTGTTCCATAAATTATTTCTTCATGGAAATGACAAACAGGGACTTTTACAGGAAATCTCCTTTGTAAAGAGTGAATAAAGGACAATATTGAGGAGTTTCAGAAGGTTTGTGATTCCTAGTTTATAGTGTGGTAGGGTAAATGATGCCACACCCCCCCAACACACACTAAATATGTCATATCCAGCTCCCTGGAAACTCTAAATTTCACCTTAAAATGCAAAAAGGGATTTTGTAGATGTGATTAAATTAAGGCTTTTGAGATCGAGAGATTATACTGGATTATCTGGATGGGCCCAACGTAGTCACAAAGGTCCTTATAAAAGGGATGCAAGAGGAGTCTAAATCAGAGCAGGAGATATGATGGCGGAAGCAAGAGACTGAATTGATTTGTTCCAGAGACAATTCGAGCAGCCTCTAGGAGTTAGAGGAGTCCATAGGACAGGGTTCTCTCCTGGAGCCTCCAGCCCTGCAGACGCCTTGACTTTAGCACCTACAACTCATTTGGGATTCTGACCTCCAGAACTGCAAGAGAACAAATTAGTGTTGGTTTAAGTCGCTAAGGTAGGAGTGATTTGTTATAAAAGTAATGGAAAACTTGTACATATGCCAAATTGAAGAACAATTATTATGAAGTTGAAGGCATTTTCATTGCTTCAAATGCTGAAATCATGTAAAATTTCTTAAATAGAAATACTTTATAAGAATAAAAATTGTGTAAAACATTGGTTGCTTTTTAACTTCTTGAACTTTTACTTCAGAATTAAACAATACAACTTGAAATAAAGGAAACCAAAGTTAACTTCTAACTCAATTTTAACCATGATCTTGTATAAATTTTTAACCTTTGAGTTTCTTGTTTTCAACTGTTTATTCCCATGTTAATATTAACAAGTCAAATATGAGAAAACTCCAGATAAAGAGTACTGTTGTCACATTGCCAAGAGACTATAACTGTAAGAGTTATGTATAAAATCAACAACCCACAAAATTTCACCAACCTGACCACAAATACCAACTCAACCTCCAACCTCCACACCCCTTCTGCTATTCTGCATCTCCTCAGGGAAGGAACACATGTCTACAGCAACATATACCTCTAATTTGACTACATATAATTCCCATAAAATCCCCCAAAAGTAGCAGGAAGGAGGCACTCCCTGATAAATGTCCACCTGGCCCACCTGACTATATTTTCTTTAAACCAATAGGCCAATTTGTTAAAACCATATATATTTAGTTGGCCAAACAGTAAACTGATATAAAGATATATTTTTTGAATAAAATGTTTTATTGAAATAACTATTTTAGAATTAATCAAATATATTCACATGAATGTAACCAAAATATCACTGAATGCATCATCTATTGCTATTATTACAAATCCCTACAAATGTAGTGACTTAAAACAGTACTGTTTATTTTCTTGCCATTCAGTAGGTCAGAAGTACAACAGTGATCTCACAGGATTGAAATCAAGGGTTCCTTCAGGGGCCCTTAGGGGAGGATCTGTTTTCTTGGCCTTTCCAGCTTCCAGAAGCCTCCTCTACTCGGCTCATGGCCTCCTTCCTTCATTTTCAAAAACAGCAATGTCACATCTCTTTCACCCTTCTTTCATTGTCGTCTCTCTCCCCAAGCACAGGTGGGAAAGTTTCTTCACCTTTACAGGCCTCATGAGATTGGACTGGGCCCACCATGTGTCCAGGATAATCACCCTGTCTCAAAGTCTGTACCCTTATTCATATCTACACCGCCCTTTTTGCCATATAATGTAATGTATTCAGAGATTCCAGGATTAGGGTACGAACATCTTTCAGGGCTTTTATTATGCCTTCCATTCTCTCTCTCTCCCTCCCTCTCTCTCTCTCTCTGTCTCTTTCTCTCTCTCTCTCTCTCTCTCTCTCTCTCTCTCTCTCTCTCTCTCTCACTCTCACACACACATACACACACACATTAAAATTGAACTCCTTGGGAGATTAGTGTGAATAGAAATATAATGACCAAAAACCAGCTCATATAACCAAGTTACTGAAAAGGGAACTATACCAACTTTTTGTGTCATAGATTAAATAAAATATTCAAGTATCATACCATAATTGACTATTGTTCAGTTTGTTATTTAGACAACTTTCTTCCTTTCTCAGTACTTTGTGTCAGGAGTGGAAAGGTTGGAAAGCTGAGAAAGGTATGTTATGAAAAATAAAAGACTGTCACTATGGATTCTGAATTTTCCTGTCTTGAGGATAGAAACAGAATAGAAGGTGAAAGGTCCCGGACATGTTACCCTAAACAGACTCAAATACCCTAAGCTTCATTCATTCATTCATTCATCTAATGAGTAAGTACTATATCCCTGAGGTGCTCCAGGCACTGTGCTGAGGCACTGGAAATAAGGCAATAGAAATGAATAAGGCAGGTAATGTCCCTGCCCTTGCATTTCTCACAGTCTAGTGGGTGAGGCAGATGCTAAAGAAATGGTTTCCACAGGATGAAGTAATGCACAGGACCAAACTGCACACGGAAGGTGAGAGGGGGGCCCAGTTGCAGGTGGGGAAAGGGGGGGAAAGGGGGGACAATTGTAATAGCATAAACATTAAAAATAATGGATAGAAACAGACAACAATAACAAAACATTCTAAGTAAATATATCTAATGACATAAAAATAAGGAATAAGCATCTTCCTGACTGAGCTCTTTGTTTCACATGTTTACCTACTCAAACACATTGTGGTAATTTATGGTAGTTTGAAAAATGCTGAGGATGGTGGTGAGATTTTGACTTCTCAAAAGCAGAGTTATAGTAGATTTATATTAGAAACATAACTAGAACTCAGTAATTTTAGCTAAAAATCATCACATAATGTTAAATGTATGCCAACATGAAATTACTTTTTAAGTATAGTACTTGTCATTATCATGATGTATGTTAGCCAAAACTAATACTGGGTCTTGAGGTATGGAAACTGCTCTGAGTTCTGTGGGATGCCATAGTTTGGGTCCTGTCCGTCACGTGGTAGACCACCACTTAGAATGACTGGACTTACTCTTTCCAACATAGCTAATCATGTCTTCACATTAAATCATAGCTGTCTACTTTGCATTGGCAAGAGAAATTAGAGCAGCAAAAAAAAATAAATAAATAAATTGGGAATGTTCTCTGTTTGTACACATAGACATTTTTACAAATCAAAACTCCCTCTAATTTTCTTAACTAAAGGTACACACTGTAATAATTATTTTATCTTTCTCTCTCTCTTTATATATACATGATTACAATATAATCAGAATCATACTACATTGTACTTTGCACTTTTTGTTGTTTAAAAACAGTTTAAGCCTTCTCTAATGCTGTGAAATATATTTTAGAAACATCATACAGTTACTGCAAAACATTCTATCATCCAGATATAACTGTAAATCATTTTATCTTTACTTGTGAAAGTTTTACCACTTTCCTCTATTATAAATAAGACCCTGATGAACATTCCTTTATACTGATCTCTGTGTGTGTCTCCTTTTATCCTTTTAATGAATTTATAGAAATGTATTCATGGATCCAATAATTTTATTGCTCTTTAGACAAAAATATTCCCCTGAAAGTTTATACCAATGTATACTCATACCAACTGTATTTCACCTCACCTCTTATGATGTGAAATTTTTAGCAACTGATTTAGCTTATTTGTTTATTTTATGCTTTGCTGTTTAATGGGAGGAGTAAATTCATACACCCTGAAAAAGCCCCCAGTGATTACAGCCCTTGGGTTTTCACTCCCTTGTGTGATCCCCTCTTCTTGAGTTAGGCTGGATTCCTTATTTACTTCTATTTAATATAATATTGCAGAAGCAATGGACATCACTTCCAAAATTAGGTTACAAAAGTCTTGAGCTTGGACTATCTCCCTGGCTTTCTCTGGCCATTTCTCTTCCTGCTTTTCTTGTTCTTGTTCTTGTATAACTCAAGTTTGGCTGATAGCCATTGCAACCTTCTGAGAGTTCTGAGCTAGAGGAACAAAGTCACACCTGGAGTCCTCGCCCACGGAAACTGTGAGGTAATAAATGTTTATTGTTTAAGACACTAAGTTTGGGGGTAGTTTAGTGCACAGCAAGAGATAACTAATGCAGGAAGGAAGTGCACTTTATAGCTCTTTTAATTTCAACATTAATGAGATGAAACTTTCTCTTTTTCACAAGTTAATGTCATGTTTTCATAACTTATCTCTTCACATTTTTTGCCTTTTCCTATGGAGGATGTTTCCCTTAATTTTTAAGAGTTCTTTAACGAATTACACTTCTCTGCCTGTCATATATATATCGTTTATGGTTTTCCAGGCTACTATTAGTCCTTTTATTATACTGATGGTGTTTGCACCTGTTTTCCCAACTTTCCTACCTTTTAATTTTCAAACTATGCTTAAAACTATCTTCCTTCTTATTTTTCAATAGCAGTATCAATTTTTTGCTTAGGAAGCATGCAATAAAGCTCTAATTGTTAATATTATATATTTACTTAATATCCTACCATTTAATGAATGTCCTTATTAGTTCTAATATTTTATTAGCTGACCCTCTTAGGTTTTTTAGACATACAATCACATAATCTGAAATAATGATGGATTTGTATCCTTCATGATAATTATACTTTTTTTATGTCTGTTCTTATGTTATTTTCTTGTCAAGAACTTTTAGAATAAATTAAATTAGTACTGGTAATAATGACCTTTGTCCTTTATTTCTTACTTTAAAGGATTGAGTGTGGTAGATTAGCTTTAAGTGAAATGATTCATTTAATCATACCTGAGATATAAACAATAGAAAAAATGTATATTATAATTTAAAAAATACAATAGGTATTTTCATATTCATGAAGTTGCTTTACTTTTTATTACTAATTACTAATAATTTCTATTGGTTTTACATATTGAATCAGTTGAGGTGATTATGTGGTGCCTCTCCTCTGTGTTTGTGAAATGTACTGCTAGGTTACATGACTTCCACCAAGGCAAACATTCTGTGTCTAAGTTGAATCCTGGTGGTTGTCTAATCTAAATGTTTATTTCCTGTGATTCTAAGGTTCAGTGATGACCTTTTCTTCTTCTGCATATGAGGAATGATTTGTTTCATGAAGACAAATATTTAATTTTAAATGAATTATTAAAATCACAATATTGCATCTTAGTTTTTCTTGAAGAGACTGATAACTCTTTCACCCTGCCGAAAGGGACAATGAAGGTGACTGTGGAGCCAACCATACATACGAATGGCCTTTTTTTTGTCATTAGTACATTTGACTGGTTGCTATCTAGTACATCAATGTTGCTGCCATTCTGTTCCTGTAATCCCATCAACACTACCTATCAAACCTTTCCTTCACACTGTAAGAGCTGTTGCTGATGATAATTGTGTGCAGCCTTTCATCTACTACCCTACTTCCACCTCCAGAACAGAAGCCATTACCCAGTCTCCAAAATTGACCTCGCTTTGAGGACACATGACCTCTGTGCAGTCTCTTCGTTCTCAAGAAGCCTCAAATCTTTCAGCTACACAGTCAGGTCTTAAATGTAGAGAATACCACTGAGGGTTCAACAGGATTCTGGGCTTATGGCAACTTGGGCTGAAAATTTATTATGGTACCAATATCTCAGGATTTGCAGCGTATAACTATTAAGTATCAGCTTTGTTATGAACTTAGCTATTCATTGTAACTTTTATTTTTCTTATGAGAACATTGAAGCTTGCTAACCATTTATACACTGCCTATTCATCAGTTTGGGGATGTCTACACCAGGCTAGAAGCCATTCGCTGTTACAGTGTACTAGACTGGGAGCGCTTCAAGCTCTGCCAACAGTGTGCAAACCTGCGTGAAGACTGTCACTGTGTTCTCCTCTGACTTTAACTTCCTATGCTTATCCTCTCACTTCTTTTAGGAAGCCCATTGGCTAGAGCTTGTCCTATAAGTCCTTACTCTAAAGTTGTGAAATAGTAAATGTCTGTAGTAATATTGACCTCCCTTTCTGTAATACTCTCTCAGATGTATCTTTTATCTTCCTCTCCTTGTCTGGGAACTTTGAAACTCCATGTTCATTCTCTTCCTTACAAAATCTCTACCGTTGCCATTTTATGGCAAATATGTGTATATTGAAATAGAAGTGAATAACAAAAGTAAAGTGTAAAAATCTCGGAGATGTTTACAATGAAATAGTGTTTGCAAATTAAAGGATAAAAATGAGTTACAGCAATAAGTCAGGTGGGCCAAATGTCTATGTACATTGACCATCATGTCTGTATGTCAACTAACTCACAAGCCCAGGCCAGGTTGGAGACATACGTGTGTAGGTGGTAGAACACACAGTAACAGCAGCATTCCTCAAGCCTGCAGTGTTCACACACAACTGAACAGACACCATGAGATGGTCCTCATCCTTGTTGTTATTCTTCCATACAAGAACACTAGCACTTCTTCTTGAAGACTGACAGCCATGTGTTTTCTATGATTATCTGGAAGATGAAGACATATCTGTGTTCTTCCAAAATCAAACATACAAAATGTTTACAAATAATTTAGAACCAAAACTTGCAGAGGATTGTTCAATTCAAATATTTTTTTAAATATACAGAAGAATTTGATAACTCTGGATAAACTCAGCAGTAAATCTGAAATGACAACCATTTTTGATTACCTAATGAAAAATCAGCCTGGTAAATTGTCTTGCTTATCAAGAAAGTGTCATTATTTGGAAAGTAGTACACCCTTAGCCAAGAAAACCACATGACTCTCTCAAACGCTTCAGGTCTTTGCACAAACATCACCTTTTCTGTGAAGCCATCCCTAACTTTTTCATCTTAAATAGTGATCCGCCATGCCCCATTCCCAAGCCCCTAAGCATCTGTTTTTCTTCATTGCATTTGTCATTCTTTTGCATATTTACCTTTACTTTTTAATTGTCCTTTCTGTCTCTGCTCACAAGAATATAAGTTTCATGAGGGCAGGAACTACTTTTTCACTGCTCTAGTCACCCTGGACAGCTGCTTGTCATATAAGAGGTTTGGTAGAACATTAGTTGCATATATTAATGTCATTAAATAATTTGTGAAAATGTAAAGAAATTACCTAACAGTGTGGTGAATTTGCAACAAATGTTTATGGTCATTGAAGAACAAATTTTGCACAAATACATATGGAAATCATTACTGTAGCTAGAAAATAAGTCTGATACTTTTATAGCATATTATGTTAATATTTATACAAGGACTACAAGTATGAGATGGAGGAAATTTGGGTTTTAATAAAGGTTAAAATTTACAGATAAATTAGAGTGATATTTATTAAAATATTCAAACTAACCTTTTAAAACTTTGATTATTTTAAGTAAAGTCAAATGTGTTTTAAAAAGTTCACATTATTAGCTCTTTACATTGCATTAGTTATTTTATTACTGCTTAGCAACAATAAGTGGGAGACAACTTAATTTTATTGGAGAGAAAAATAAACGATTATAAATTATTAGATGTTCAAACTAATTAAAATTTCTTTGTAATAAAATAGCAATTAATTTCAATTTATAATTGGTTTCACATAATAATTGCTAAAGTATTTTTATTCCATTTCATGTAATCAAAGTAAACCAACTGAGCCATTCACAAATTCAGCATATTAAATTGCTGAGATTTGTTAGAAGAAATAGATAAAATTACAAGTATTTTTTACTTTTAAATTAAAAATTGCTAGATTTTAAATCATGCCTCTTAAAGGCCTTTTGGATTTCATTAACCAAACTGCAAAACAAATAGTTTTAACTTCACAGAAATATATAGAAAACCTTAAGTTTATTTTTAAAATACTTCATAAATAACTAGGTCTTTGAACATTATGAATTGCATTAAAGAATCACATTGAAAATAGAGTTCCTATGTTGAAACAGGGCAAAAACAAGCTCAATTAGAAATATGTCTTCTAACTGTCTAAGTTAATAAATGCTTGCACACTTTATATCAGAGTTTAGCAGATTCTAAATCTGTTATTATAACAACCAAGAAAAGATGCCTCAAACATCACAGGAAATATCTTTTCCATGCAAGCCTTCACAAGGCATGTTGATGTGAAGCCTAGATATTGTGAAAGTACGATACTGAATTCAACGTACAGCTTGAGCCCAGGAGCGCCTGTTACTTGTGGCAGTCTGCAGTCGTGCACAAGTGCTTACAGCTGCAGTGACATGGTGCTAAGCATGTTTTAAGACTAGTCCCAGTCGAGCGGCATCTTATCCAACCAGAAACAATCCCACAATCCAGCTCTTTTTAAGTGATCATCCTTGTATCATAACAGATTAAGGTTGCAGCTACTTTGGATTATGTTTAATCTAACCTTTATCCATTCACATCTTCACCTGAAACTTACAAGGACCAAGAGTCAATTGCCAGGGCATAATTCACAATGACACTGATCTTTCCTTCCTCACTCTAATTATCTGGATTAAGAATAACACTTTTGAGTAATTATTTTCACATTGGATAAACATTAAGCTTTCCTGGATTTATCTGAGCTTTTTCCTAACATGAAATAGATCCAACCAGGCTTATAAGAACATAACTGACAGCAGTGACAGCTTAATCAAGGCAACCCTAAACATCTAAAACAATAAGGAAATGTTTATTTTCCACTGTTTAGAATATTCACGAATGAGAAACTTGACAAATTTTGTGGCAAAAAAAAAATCCTGGACATTCAATTACAATGCTTGGATTTTTTTCTTTTCTTATAATGATTCAGTAATCTTCAAGTAAATCCAAACTCTGAAAAACTGAGAACTATGATGATATAAAAATGGCTATCCTGGCACCAGCCATGAAAATAAAATATCTTTTATATATAAAAGTAAAAATGTGTTACATTAGAATCACTGTGCTGAAATTATAATTAGAGTGAAACAAGTATTTGCTGTATCACTTCTGATGACTATTTTTGGTCATTCTGAATTGTTCACCCAAGGATTGCCCACAATGCCTAAAATTGCTATCACAAACAGGCTGGAAAAACCTTCCAGGCTTGTCTTTTAAACTATCTCAGATCATATACAATTACACACTAAAATCACATCACAGAACCCAATTACACTTTGGCTTTGCAGATCCACAGATAACCTCTTAAAGAGCAAACTCTCTCACTGTGTCGACCTTTGACCTCAGCTCTTTTTCCAATCTCCAACAGCAGCACTGTATGTTTCTCAGCCCATCTGAAAAACCCAAGCTTTGAATGGTCGAAAAGGCCTGCAGGACTTTTGAAGGGTACCAAGCGTTCCATCTATCACTAGTTGAAGGTTAAAGTTAACATTATTCATGCTTTTTTTCTTACTCTTTAATATTGTATGTCTTATACACTGCCCTATCACTTACAACCAAACATTTCAAATGGTGTAATTGCTATAAAGTGCACTTGCTTTTATTTTAAGGGTCTAATGATCCCTAGACAGTAACATTATTTAGCTTGGAAAAAAAAAAAAAGACAAAAGAAAAGAGAGCTCCCTATTTTAATAAAACTGAAAACATACTACAGAAAAAAGATTCCTAAGAAATTACAAACAAGAATTTGCGATGAGAAGAAGAATAAAAGAAGTGAGCTGGCACTTACAGCAGCATCTCTGAGAAGTCCACAATTACATGTCTGTCCATCCAAGTTTGGAGCATCATAATCATTGAGCACGTGATTTTCCGTAGAACAAATAAGGACTCTAATTTTATTTATTTTTTAAAGATTTTATTTATTTCTTTTGCAACAGAGGGGAAGGGTGGGAGAAAGAGAGGGAGAAAAATTTCAATGTGCATTTGCCTCTCACATGCCCCCCTACTGGGGATCTTGGCCCTCAACCCAGGCATGGGTGCTGGCTGGGAATCAAACCAGAGACCCTTTGGTTCATGGGCTGGTGCTCAATCCACTGAGCCACACCAGCTAGGGCAGAACTCTAATTTTATACCAGCTCTTCCCCTTAGTTTCCCCAAAAGAAAATATGCACCAGCTCTTTATGGCATTTTCTGAGAGTCAGTAAGTCACATTTAAAATAATAAATTAAAAAGAGGTAAATAAATTTACCTAATTCTAATTCTCAATGTGAAAAAAATCTCAAAATTATTGCTGCTTTTTCTTCAGATTAAGGTTGCTATGACTTTAGTCATCTGTTCAATACGCTCTTCAGACTGCTCAGGAATGTAATAGCAATCATGGAGTCATACATGTCAGAGTGCATTCGCACTATTTCCCAAGCCTCATCCACTCTGGCATGCGCTGATGACTAGTAAATGCCCCTTCAAATACTGTGTATACTATCCCAGGTAATAATGCCAAGTGTGTGTGAGTGGCTAAGGCAAAGGTACTTTTTGCAATTGCCTTCCTCTAAAAATGAATTATTTCTGTTTTGTGAGATTGCATGCAAGATGTGAACAAAATAAGTGTTCTAATATGCAACTCAGGGCATCTTCAGCCATAGGTCATTTCACAATCAGTTTCTTTGAGATATTGCCTTAACACATAGAATGTCTCTTTGTTCACTACCTCAAAGGTTCTATAACGAGTCAGGAAAATAATTGGACCTCAAAAATGCAGTGTCAGCAAGTACCGCTGAAAATTTTGAAAAAATATTTGGATAGAAAACAATATGCTAGACAACAAAGGAGGACATAGAATTAACATCAAAAAGATTACACGAACATCCCTCAATGATTACAGACATCTTATGAATGAGAACAAACATTTGATTTTATATTTGAACAATGAAAGGGAAAAAACACTGAAAATAAAGTTTTATTTATAAATTATATTAAATTCTACAATGATAGTATATCATTTTCATTTCAGAGGACACTCCTTAAAATTAGAATGTATGGCTATTTATTCAACTATGGTTTCAGGTTAGCTGGTAAGCTCAACGAAGCCAGTAACTCTATGCTTTATGTTTATTTAGCTCATTTATAGTGATTAGTCAACTGAATGAAACCCTGAGAGTACTCAAAATACATGGATTACAGTAAGCTGCAATAAGTCTAATTACTAATACCAAAAATATCATTTCTGTTGCCTACAATTATTGTGGATCCCCTCCATACTCCCCTAAACCCCTTCAAGGAGAGGGAAAAGAACTCAAATGTGTCTTGCCTTCTAAAAATCTGTGATGGGTGTTTCCAGTACCCAGAGATACAGGTAAGATTATTAAAATATGAAAAGACCAAAATATATTCTAGTGCCTTAAATATTCACACAGTGAAAATGTAGTATAACTTTTTTTCAAGAAAAAAATAAATTAGGTGTTTGGTGGAAGAGGTGTGAAATCTCTAACTGCTGACTGTGCTTTATAAACATTTACATTATCCTGAAGCTATTCATACTATGAACTTCCTGAACACTATATAATTTTACCCATTGTTGTATAAGTTGCCTTCCTCACACAAGTGTTGTACAAGTGGTGTATGGCATGTGTGCTTGACAATCTAGACAATTCCTTCTTGACAGTGTGGAGAGGCCAAGGCTGCATGACAGTCCCAGATGGTTTTTAGGTGAAGGATAGAAAAAGTGATATAATTGATATGGTGCCTGCTGAGATGCCCTAAATGTTCAGTTTCAACTTTTACCTAATTCATCGTTTCCACCTTTTTTTTATTTCTATTTTTTTGTTAAAGCAACCCCACCAGGAATTGAGGTTATTTGTGTAGTATTCTAAAAATGTTTCAGAAGTTTGCTAGAGAAATAGCCTCTTCAGAACTTTTCTCTACTGTTCAACTGCTAAGGCTATGTGACATAAATGTTCAGAGTTAGTCTCAAGAAAGCTCTGCCAAGATATTCAGCTCCCTAAGTATTCAGCTCCCTAAGTAACCTTCCTTGAGTTGCTCTGGGTGAACAATGTTATTCTTAGAAATATAGATAATCATTTCCCAGAGAAAATTTTCAAATCAATATTCAAGAGTTTATATGTACATTCAGAGATATGGGAATAGGAACAATATTATAAATAGTTTATAAATGTAAACAGAGGAACTGAGGAACTATGAAACTTGTTACATTGAGTTTAGTTCAATTTCCTTTATACATCATGTGTTTTAATTTTACAGGATTTGGCTTAGCTTGGTTTTGTTTTGTTAGTGTCATTGGTTTTGGAGAGGCAAGCTGTAGCAGCCAGTCCCTGTGCTAAGTATAACCATTAGTGCCCGTCTGAAAGATGCACTAGATCCCATGAACAAGAAAAAATAAAAGATACACACACTTAGTGAAGATTCCTCAAACTAAAAAAAATAAAAATATCGTTAAAAGCTGATAGATGTAGACCATCAACACTATACTTCAATAGAGGAAGAAAGGATTAGCGTGGTTAGTATAAGTTTCATGAAATGGTTGGAATATTATTTCATGATTAACTGTTTACACAGTTACTTCTTTGTTATGAAGTATATAAAAATGTACACCAATTACAAAAGTACTTCTTTGTTATGAAGTATATAAAAATGTACACCAATTACAAAAGGGAGATAAGATGTGTATACAAATGTCTACAAGTCATTTAATATATTTCAAATATCAATAAATTATACAAGCTAACTATTAAGGGAGTCCATTGAGAGAGAATGATCATACTTAGTTTGTGATTCAGTTTGGGAAAATAATTTTTGAGCTGGACTTTCACTTTCTTACATTACCCCATTCATTCCCCATTCTACTGCATTCTGGCCTATGCTTCCATCACTCTAACACAGCAATTTTCAACCTTTTTTTTTTCCCTCATGGGACACATACACTAATTACTAAAATTCTGCATCACACCAAAAAAAATATATTCTGCCAATCTGACAAAAAAGTAGGTATAATTTTGACTGATTTACAAAAATTAATACTCGGGATTACCTGCACTTTTTTGCTCCATCCAAAGTGGCTTCCACAAAAATCAGGTGCCTATACTTGCATATAAGCATTTCTGGTACAAAAAATTAACCAATCAGATGCAACCTTATTCTGTGATGTGATCAATAAGATGCAACTCTACTATATGACCTATATATTTATGGTTCAACACAGGATATTCATACCAGATAACTATTGTTGTGTTGGCTGTTGTCATTTTTTTATTTGACAATATATGGCAGCAATTTTCAACATTTTTCATCTCATGGCACACATAAATTAATTACTAAAATTCTGTGGTGCACCAAAACATACATATTTTTCACTGATCTGACAAAAATGGGTATAATTTTGATTCATTCACACTGAGTGGTTATTGTCGTGTTGGCTGTTATCATTTTTTAATTTGATAATCTAGGAGAGAAGAGGTCAGTGTCCCTGACTAAATTGTCAGTTATTGTGTACTTTAAAAATTCTTGCAGTACACCAATGTGCCACCATGGCACATGGATTGAAAATCATTGCTTTAACATTTCAGAAAACATGTCATTAATGTTTTGATATGCCACATCAAACTGATAACTCTTTGTATGCAGTCAGCTGTTGCATTCTGTAGCTCCTGACCTTATTACCCACACCTGAAAGCCTTTCTTCCTTCAATTGTAATGACACTAAATAACCTGTAGTTTGCCCCAACTTCTCTAATAATAATCCTTTGTTTTCTTTCCTGCTTCCTTTCCCTCTTCTTACCCCTTAAATGTATGCATTTTCAATATTGTTCACATTCATATCCTCCCTCTTCACTGTTTTTGAGTCACCTGCTAGATTGAAAGCTCCTAGATACACCTCTCTCTGATGTCTATGACTTTCAGGCCTCTTTGCTTTTTCTTGTGGTATCCCCTAAGCATATAATAGTTTGTGTCTCTTCTTCCGCTGGAATTCTGTTCATATTTTAAGGCTCTGATTAAATGCCATCTTCTCTGTGAAGTCTTATCTCTTCTTTAAAGTCACAATGAATATCTCTGCATATATGTTTATATCTCTGCATTTCCTTACAAATGCATTTGTGCTTCCACTATAATACAGTTCTTTCAGGTTGAGTATAATGGCTGTCTCACTAAAAATGGCTCTTACTCCCATAGAAACAGAGACCAAAGAGATGATTACCGGAAGGGAGGAGGTGGGGAAATGGGTGAGAGGGCAAGGGGAATATAGTCAATAATTGAGATAAATTTGCATGATTACAGATGATTACTAGAATTAGTGGAGTATTGCATTGTAATCTATAAAATGTCAAATCACTATATTGTACACCTGAATATATTATAAACAATATAAGATTGTATACCAACTACACTCAAATTTAAAATATATATATATTTTTTTTAATACACTAGGAAAAATGGCTTTTTCATAAAGTGAATTGCATTTGGGTTCAGGACCAATTTTTTTTAAAAGTCTATGAACCCTTTAAAATAGTATATAAAATATTTATGCACTAGTCTTAATTCTAATCACATTCTCAAATGGGACACACACTCCTCAGCCTATCAGGGCCGTGAGAGACACTGAGTTTTGTATGTTAACATGACAGCTGGTCTTTGCCACAAGTGGTGTGCGTACATGTAATACAAAAGAGCAGAGTATCTTTTCATGTGTCTCTGTACCCTCTGTACATACTCCTTGGAGAAGTGTCTCCACTTCTTGGAGAATTTTTCAATTGGGTTGATTGTCTTCCTGGAGTAGAGTTGTACGAGTTCTTTGTACATTTTGGAGATCAAACCCTTGTCTGAGGTATCATTGGCAAATATGTTTTCCCATATGGTTGGTTCTCTTTTCATTTTAATGCAGAACCTAATCAACAAAACAAACAAACAAGCAAACAACAACCATAGATATTGAAATAAAGAACAAACTGACAGTAACCAGAGAGGAAGGGGAGAGGAATAATAGGGGATAATAGGAGAAGAGCCATCAAGGAATATGTATAAAGGACATATGGACAAAGCCAAAGGGAGTAGGTTCGAGGGTGGAGGCAGGGATGGGTGGATGTGGGGGCACGGTGGGGTGAAAATGGAGACAACTGCACTTGAACAACGATAAAAAAATTTGACGAAAGAGCATATATTTTCAGTCAATTCTGTACTGATGTTAGATTAAACAGAAACAATTATTTAAACATGCAAACTATAAAACACTTGTAATAGTTCTCCAGTTCAAGAACTATTATAGAATAGAGTGACTAAAATAAAATTATACTCAGCCCATCAAAGGACCTCCATGAGGAGGAGCCAGAGACATAGGAGCATACAGCAAAAGCCCACAGCTAGTGGCACAGAAGAGTACGGCTTGCCTTGTGTGCAACCCCAAAAACTAAGGATTTTCCAAATCTGCAGTTGCCTCTAGGCTTCCTACATGAAATGTTTAGCTTCTTGAACAGAGAGTTTGTATTTTATTATTCCTTCATTTTGACCAGATATTGTAGGTATTCAAAATATTTATGAAAGTGACTTCGATTTTAGCTGTGAATTTCAGAATAAAGCATGCAGAGAATATTAAATTAATACCTTTGTGTACATGAGCTAATGTTTTTGAAACATAACTTTCATAGAGAAAAATGCAAATTGTAAGTATAGGCACTGATGGACATTCACAAGGAAAACACTTATTATCAGCCAACTAACTAGGTCAAGAAATAGAACATTAGCGGTGTCACAAGAGTCTCCCCAAGTCACTACTCCCTAAATCACAACCACAAATCAGACACCTAACCAATATGTTATCTTAACATGTTTTTGAACTCTTACTTATGGAATTGCCCAACATGTATTATTTTGTGTCTGCTTCATTCATTTAATATTATCTTTGTGTGAATCATTTATGTGATTGCATATAGCAGTATGTGGATCTGTTTATTGATGTACAAAATTCTGTTGTGTGAATATTCCACTCTGTTAATGGTCATTGATTTGTCTCCACTCAATGGTTAATGGTGCTTTCAGCATTCTCATATAAGTGTTTTGGCCAATATGAGTGCGTACACTGAGTCAAAGAATATACAGAGGTCAACTTTACAAATACTATCAAATGTAGTTGATCAAATTTATGCTCTCATCAGAAATAATGACTATTACTTTTGTTCCATATCCTCATCAATATCTAACACTGTGTGCCATTTTTATTTAAGCAATTTCAGCATATGCAGGTGGTGGTATCACATAGGGTTTTATTGACTGTGTGGATATCCACTTCGCAATGTGCTTATTCATGTCATTTACCACTTTCGTGGGGTTTTTGTTTCAGGATTTGAAGGATTTCTTTAGAAACTCTGTATATGACTCTTTTATTGGATATAAGTTGTATAAATATCTTTTCTCACTTTTTCTTTACCTTTTCACTTTCTTGATGGTACTATTTCATGAACTGAAATTCTTAATTTTAATACAGTATGATTTATCTTTTTATGGTTATTTTTTGTGTGTTCCTCCTAAGTAAAACTTTGCCATCTTGAATTTTTTTTAAAGACATTCTCTTTTGTTTACTTTATTGAAACTTTATTGTTTAGCTTTTCACCTGCAGGTTTATGATCCATCTGGATTTGATTTCTGTACATAATGAGATTTAGGAATTCAGGATGTTTCTTTTGCATATGACTATCCAATTCACTCAACACCATTTTTAAAATTTATTATTTATGCTATTACAGTTGTTCCCACTTTTTCTCCCTTTTACACCTCCACCCAGCCCTTCCCGCCCTCAGTCAATCCTGACATCCTTGTTTGGGCCCATGGCTCATACACCAATGTTCCTTGGTTTGTTCCTTTGCCGCTTTTCATCCAGTATACCCAGGACCTTTTATTGAAATTGTTGTTATTTCCCCCACTGTACTATGCTGTCGTAGTCATCATAAGTAAAGTGAATGTATATTTGGGGGTCTGTTTATGGGTTCTCTATTCAGTTCCACTGTTATATGTTCTATCTCTTAATTATTATACCTTTGTATTAAATCTTTATATATGATAGTGTTAATCCCCCAACTCTGGTCTTCACCAGGATTCTCGCAGCTGATCCCAGGCCTCTGATAAACTTTATATATCAAGCTGATCCCAGGCCTCTGATAAACCTTTAATATCAAATCTTAAAACTTAGGGATACGGAATATTTCTCCTAATATTACATTTTCTTTTATCTTGTCTCAGAAATATTTAGTAGAGATGTCTGTGCATAGGTCTTACAAAACTCTTGTTAGACTTGTCCCTAAGGCTAAATACTTGATGTGTTTTATGCTATTACTGAAAGTATCTTTTGTTTTAATTACATTTTCCACTTACTACTGGTTTATGGAAAAACAGAAATGTTTGAATACTGTACTATTTCTTCTTCATTTTATACCTTCTACTTCCTTCATGCTACCTTATTGCATTGACTACAGTATCTAGTTCAACACTGAGTATAAGATCTAGTTCAATTCTGAGGAGAAATCTTTTAATAATTTACTATTATGATATGAATATATGAACATAAATATCTTTTCTCACTCTTTGCCTTCCTTTTCACTTTTTAATAGTACTATTTAATGAACTGAAATTCTTGATTTTAATATAGTAATATGTATACTCATACATCTAGATACATTTGATCAGTAAAAGCAGTTTCCTTTAGTTCCTAGTATGTTAAAAGTTACTATAAAAGGATTTTTTTCCAAATTTTTATCCTTTTTTATTAGAGGCAATTATATAATATTTTCCATTTTTATTAATGTTGCTTGTGAGTTACATCAATTGATTTCCTAATGTTAAATCATTTTTACATTCATATAATAAATTCCAATTGGCTGTTATATATTAGCATTTTTATGTATCATATAATTCTAGTTACTAATTTAAGAGCTTTTTTTATTGACCTGAGAGAGAGAAAGAGGGAGAGGGAGAGAGGGAGAAGCATCGCTTTGTTGTTCCACTTATTTATGCACTCATTGGTTGATTCTTGTATGTGCCCTGACTGGGGATCAAACCCACACAACCTTAGTATATTAGGGCCATGCTCTAACCAACTGAGCTACCTGGTCAGGGACTATTTATTGACCTTTTAGCATAAAGTTTATTGTGAATCACAGTCAGGGTCAGTTCTTTCCTTTCATGGAACATATTTTTTAAAAAGACTAATCTATCAAATGAAAAGCATTAAATCCTTTTTTCTTCAAATGCATATACTATACTTTGTTCTTTATTTCTGTTCATTGCACTAAAATCTTCACAGCTATTTAGGTTTACATCAAGACATGTTTTTGTAAATGAATAAACTGATTTTTCTAGTATAGTTTCAGATTTATGGAAAAATTGTAAATCTAGTATAGAGAATTTTTATATGTGCCACATTCAATTTCCCCATTGTTCACATTTTATGTTAATATGAATATTTGTCACAACTAATGAATCACATTGATACATTGTTATTAACTGTTAATTTATTAATACTTTTTTCAGACTTCCTTTGTTTTTATCCAATGTCCTTTTCTATACAATAACATTTATTCATTATGTTTCCTTAGGTTCATGTAGAGTTTAGCAGTTTCTCAGATTTTATTTTATTTTATTTTATTTTATTTTTTTCTTTCTTTCTGATGATGATGATGATGATGATGATGATGATGATGATTTTGACCTCTGTTTTGCATGCTGGACAGGCATTTTGCAGAGTGTTCCTTAATTAGGGTTTGTCTAATCTTTTTTCCCATGATAAACTGAAGTTATGGATTTTAAGAGAAAAGACTTCAGCTGCCAAATCTACATTATTAGATTTTCATCATATCTAATCAAGAGCACATGCAATCAAAATGAATTATCACTTTTGATGTTAACTTTCATCATCTGGCTAAGGTGGGTTTATTAGGTTTCTTCATTGTAAAATTATTCTTTACCCCTTTCTCATAATGCATATTTTGGAAGAAATCACAATGTGCAATCCATGCTTCAGGGCTAGGGAGTTATGGTCCACCTCCCCGAGCATGGGGTATGCACATCAATTATTTGAAATTCTTCTGCATGCAAGATTTTTCTATCCTCTCCCATTTATTAATCTATTTAATTGTTTATACAAAATCCAATATACATTATTTGTTTTATCATTCATATTGCTCAGATTTGACCACTGGGAATTCTTTCAGTTGCTAATTACGGATTTGGTATATCCCCATCATTGTTGCTGTTGTTTCTATTAGGACGGTGTTATTTGCTGGCAGTATAAGATACTCCAGTCCTATCTTGTATAATTTCCTGTTCATCCCTAGAAATAGCCATTTTTTCCAAGGAGCTCTAGTTCCTTTTATTGAGGAATGGTATTAGGAATCAAAATTGATGTGCTGAGTTTGATCATCATCACTAGGGTATTGTTGATTCTGGATCTCTCTGTTAACAGATCCAGAAAAATATATATGTATATACATATATCTTTTCACCTACTGAAGGACCTCTTAGTTGCTTCCAGTGTTGGGAATTATAAATAAAACTGCTATCAACATTAGAATGCAGGTATTTGTGTGGTCATAAGTTTTTAAAACTGTTGGGTAAATGCCAAGGAGTATGATCACTTGATCATGTGGTAAGATTACGTTTAGCTTTGTAAGTAATTGCCAAAATATCTTCTAAAGTCACTATACTATTTTGCATTCTCATGAGCACTGAACAACAGCTCTGCTGCTCTGCATCTTTACTAGAACTTATTATTTCCACTTAAAAATAATTTTAACTATTCTAATAGGAGTGCAGTTGTATCTTGTTGTTTTACCTGGTGTTTTTCTAATGACCAACAGTGTTGAGAATATTCTTGTATACTTAATTGCCCACTTTATGTCTTCTTTGGTGACGTGTCTGCTCAGATCTTTTGCACATTTTTAATGGAGTTGCTTGTTTTTATTGTTTTAAGCATTCTTTTTTACTTTTCAATACAAGTTCTTCATCTGTTAGGCAATTTGCAAATATTTTCTCCAAACCCATAACATTTTTTTCATTCTCTTGTCTTTTGAGGATAAAAAGGTTTTCATTAAAATGGTCCAACTTCTGAATTTTTTCTTCTATGCATTATGTTTTTGGTGTTATATCTAAAAATTCTTCACTAAAATAAAGATCATGTAGGTTTTTCCCTTTATTTTCTACCACAATTTTTATAGTTTTGCATTTTGCATGAAATTCTATGGTCTATTTTGAACTAATTTTTATCTTGGGTGTAAGTTCAGTGTCTAGGCTTTTTTTTTTTTTCTTTTTGCATATGGGTGTATAGTTTTTCTAGTGCTATTTGTTGGAAAATAACTACTTCAATTACTTTTATTACTTTAGTTTAATTCAATTACTTTAGTTTATTCCTGCACTATTTTGTTCCATTTATCTATGTGTCTATTCTTTCTCCTCTATCAATCTGTCTTGACTACTGGAGCTTTATAGTATCTATTGATTGGGGCGTTATGAGTATTCCAACTTTGCTCTACTTTAATTTGTAATTTCACATCTTCTGTCTTTCCATATAAATTTTAAAATTGCTTTGTCCCTATCCACAAAATAGCTCATTGAAATTTTGATTGGAATTATATTGAATTTATAGTTCCAATTGGGGAGAACTGACATCTTAATATTGATTGAGTCTTTCTGAACAAAGATTTTTTCTTCATTTGTATATATCCCTATATATATGCAATATAGGTAAAATTATACAACTTATTATTTTTGCACTATTTTTAATAGTATTTTTGTTTCAAATTCTAGTTGTTTATTGCTGGTCTATTGGAAAGCAATTGAGTTGTATATTGACCTAGTAATATTTTGCTATACTCATTTATTATTCCCAGGACATAATTTTCAGATTGTTTGGTGTTTTCTAAATAGAAAATCAGGTCATCTATGAATAATAAACATGTATAATTTTCTACTCTATATAAATTGTATTTCTTTTTCTTACTGTATTGCACTAGCTAGGTCATTCAGTATGATATTGAATAAGAGTGATAAAAAAGCACATCCTCGCCTTGTTATTTGCTTCGATAGTCATAGTTTTCTTTGACTTTTACGCACATTGTTAACTGTAGGTATTTATCATAAATGGGTGTTGATTTTGTTAATTTTTTTCCTGTATCTATTCATATGATCATATGGCTTTTCTTATTCTGTTAATATTATGGTTAATTGATTTACAAATATTGAACCAGCTTTTCATTCTTAGAATAAACTTCACTTGGTCATAATAGATTATCCTTTTTACACATTGCTGAATTTAATTTTCTAATGTTTTCTTAAGGACTTTTACATCTATGTCTATGAGAGTTATTGGAGTTTTTTGTAATGTCTTTATCAAGTCTTGATATTAGAGTTATATTGGCCTCATGAAATAAGTTGGGAAGTATTCATTCTGTTTACATTTTCTGGAAGAGATTATAGAAAGTTGGCAATATGTGTCTTTTTAATACTTGGTAGAATTTACCAGTCAAACAATCTGGGCCTGGTGCTTTCTTTTGTGAAGAGACTTAAATGTCTCATTTTTAACTAAATGTCTTTAATAGATACAGGATTATTCTGGTTAGCTATATCTCCTTAAGTAAATATTAGGAGTTTTGTCTTTCAAGTAATTTGTCAATTTTATATAAGTCATCAGATTGTAGACAGAGAGTTGTTTCATAGTATTCCCTTATCGTTATTTTAATGTCTATTAGGTCAGTAGTGATGATTTTTCTTTCCTTTCTGATACTGATAATTTGTGCCTTTTTTTTCCTGGTAAGCCTGGTTACAGATTATTAACTTCATCAGCCTTTACAAATAACTAATTTTTGTTTCATTGATCCTCTTTAACAATTTCCTGTTTTCAATTTTATTGATTTCTAGTCTACTTTGTTTTAGAACCCCAAATCCTGTTCTGATGTGTATTCGTCTTTTCAGGGTGTTTTTTTTTTTTTTTAATGCTTTTGGCATGCCTTGTAGTTTTTTACTTTGCTTTTTCTGTTTGTTTCTTTATTTTTGAATGTCAGATGTTGTACTGGGAAATGAAAAATAAACAAATAAGCCTTTATTGGGCTCTAAGTTTCTGGAGTGAGAGGCTGAAGGAGGAAGATACTAGGCCATGAGTGGGAGGTGAAGAGCAAGTATTTCCCCAACTCCATCTTTTCTTCCCCTGCATCTCGGTTAGGCTCTTAGTGGATCCCTGATGGTGGAAGCAGGAAAGGAAGGCTGACCCACTGCTGCTAGAAGTGAGGGCTTGTTGTCAGAGTACACCAGGTCTGGGTCCAGGGCTCAAGAACAAAGGTAATACTCTGTCTGAGAGTTTTACTCTGTTGATAATGCCTACTGAGATGATACTTCTTCCTCACTTTTCACCCCCAAAAGTGACTTCCCTTCTTGCTCAGAGAAGATAATTACTATCCTCTGCCTCTCAGCATCCATCTTTATCTAACACTTCAAAAAGTATTGTTTTCTTGATTTCACTGTACTAGAGAATTAGCTACCCTAAAGAATACAATAGCCAAGTGCTGGAAGTAACCTAAGTGCCCATCAGTAAATAGGTGGATCAAAAAACTGCAGTGCATTTACACAATGGAACACTATGCAGTAGAGAGAAAGAAGGAGCTCCTACCTTTTGCAACAGCATGGATGGAACTAGAAAGCATTATACTAAGTGAAATAAGCCTGACAATGAAAGACAAATACCATATGATCTCATCTATAAGTGGAACCTAATCAACAAGACTGACAAGCAAGAAAAAATACAATCAGAGATATTGAAATGAAGAACAAACTGACAGTTACCAAAGAGGAGGGGGAGAGGGATAATAGGTGAAGGGCCATCAAGGAATATGTATAAAGGACACATGGACAAAGCCAAAGGGAATAGGTTTGAGGATGGGAGGCAGGGATAAGTGGGTGGGGGGACATGGTGGGGTGAAAATGGAGACAACTATACTTGAACAACAATAAAAAAAGAATATAACAAAATCTACAAATGATCTATAGAATATATGAAACTTGCCTCTCACAAAAATGGAAATAATGAAAACCCCAGTTCTTCCTCCCCTGACGGCAGTGCCCACAAGCCTAGTCTGCTAGAGTTTACCTCCACCCAAAACATGATGCAAGGGCCCCTGCCCAACAGCAACCTTGTATCACAGAAATGCTAACTACTACTACTACTACTACTACTACTACTACTACTACTACTACTACTACTACTACTACTGCTACTGCTACTACCACCACACACACACACACACACACACACACAAAACAGGTCTCAGAAAGGGAAACCATTACTCCAAACAAAGAAATTCTCATAAAAAGTCCCCTGTCTGCTTACTCAAGTTACTGAACTACTTCAATGCAAAGTTGTAAAAAATCTTTGTAATATGAAAGTCCATGAAGTTAAGGGAGTAAAGTGGTTCCCCTGGGGACTGTGCAGTTTCTCTTTTCTCCTCTGTGGTATATTAATGGGTAAAAGTAACATTTTACTTAAAGTTTGAGTCTGCAGTTTTGTTTCTAAATTTATATATATAATATATATGTTATACATCCATTTTACATAAATGTCAGTATAGTTCACATATTGTTATCAGCTTTGCTTTTCATGGTATCATTATATCCTGGAAATTGTTCCATGGCATTATATATAGATCTGTGTCATTATATGGAGTAGGGTATAACACTGCAGTATTTATTTGTAACTTGACTTATTTAATTTGTCTCCTACAAATGGACCTTTGAGTGATCTTTTGTGTTGTTGCCATTGTAAATATTGCTGAATGATGTTAAAATACTGCATGTACAAATGTGCAGAGGATAATTGCTAAAAGTTGAATTCTCATTTATGATTGTCCAGTCTTTACGCCTTCTTTAAACGGAGGCAAAATAAGTACAAGAGGAAAAAAATGCTTTTAGAAAAGCCCATATAATCATTATCAAAGAAGTTTTAGTATTCCAACAAGGAACTCCTCCTATGCTGAACAGCATCGCAAACTAAACTGGATACATAATAAATTCATCTTTTCAAATAGAAAATGATTTTTAAAACTCCGCTTGATTTTATTTGAATCACATTTAAAAGGTAATTATTTATTTTTCAGTTCTATAATGTTATAAATCTTTTAGTTAAAAGTTTTCAAATGAGTTTCCCTCTACATGTGTTGGCTTTCTAAAGATTCTCTTACCAAACATCTGTCAATATGCTATCATCCTGAGGTTTACATAAAATTGTTCCATTGATTCACACGAAGATGGTTTGGTCATCCCGAAAATGTACCTCAGGAAGTTGTAAAATCTTACCATGTTTCAGTTATTAGGAATTTCAAATTGGAAATTAATCTTCCTCAGACTTTCAAGAAGGTTCTCCTATCATGGAAATAAATTTGAAATCAACCTTTCTTCCCATCCACCTGCCATCTTTATAGTCAAAACCATATGTGCTTGGTCTTTGAAGTACAATTTTGCTCTCTAATGATAACCTTCACATAACAAACAGCATTATTCCACCAGCCCTGACTTCCCATTGCCCAACTTGAGCCGAACTCAGCAGAAAAATGACAAATGTTGGCGCAGATAGGTGATGCCAAGGTAACAAATGACCGCAGCCTATGAAGTTACAAACACGAAAAATGTCAACAGAAACTGCCCAGAGAAAATGGCAAACAAAATGAATCAATGCAGGCAGAATATTTAGGGTAATTTCTGGTTTGAATTACAAAATCAATTTTTCTCATATGAAAAGTTTCTTGGAAGAAAGGATCTATTGTTTATTTGTTTAAAATATGTCATAGCCTTTTCCAAAGCAATTGTAATTAATGTGTACTGATTCACTTATTTTGTACACTGAATGAAACTTCATTTTTGTTCGTAAAATATAGGCCTCACAAAACTGAACAACACAAATTCTAATTCACCAATCATTTAGTCTTAACCATCATAGCTAAAAACGTTATGGTAAGTAAATTTTTACCTTATTTTTAACTCAGAAATATCAAAAGTAGAAAGCATTTACCTTGCTAACATTAGCTGGTGGAATGCTTGACACGTGGGGTAGAGTCTTACAGAGCCCAGGATGGGCTCCAGCCTTTAGAGAAAAAAATTGAGTTAAATAAAAAGAGGCCATTTTGAGGGATAAATGGTATAGCTTTGGCTAGTTAAATGTAAAAAACAGATGGAAAAGAAAATCAAAAGGAGAGCTGCTCCATTTTTCAATCACACGTCACGAAGGTAAGCCCAGAATGGTTTAAAGCCTATCAGTTATGGTGCCTCATTTTCTGCATACCAACCATTATAATTTTGTCACTTGGGAATCCTGGAAACATTTTTTGAAAGATTCAAATGTGCCATTTTCTTCCATGTTCATTAGTCACAATGTGTCCACAGCACAGAGTCTATCCTTAAAGAAAACTTTATATACAAAATACACTTTTAGCCAACCGCACTAAATATTCCTCGGGTCTTAAAATCCTTAAGCCACAAATTCTGTGAGAAAATTCTGCCTTGAAGCTGAAAAATCTACGTAATAAACCTCAGGTGAAAAGAGTCTGGTCAAAAGCATCTCAACTGGATGGAGTGCTAAAGTGCCCTGGTGTTACATACATGGTAATCGTTCTACCCAAGAAGCTGCAGGAGTGCAGTTCCTGGAGTAGACAGACCCTGGACCACCAGAAACAGGCTCCTTCATTTAGGTTTCCCTGATAGGGACTCTGGTAGAACAGTGTGATGGTGCTACGCTGTCTTTCCCCAGTAGACAGGCCATGGAGAGTCACATTCACACTTGCTGATCTACTGCATGGCACACAGAACATCTACCAAAGTGATCTGCCATGATGTCATCTACTTCAGCATCCAGGACAAGATGTGCCTTGTGGTGCTGCTACAAGAGTCTCTATTCTTGATCTTAATGGGAGCAGCCCCAAAACTAAGGAACAGCTGGTTGGAGTGGGGAGTGATACAGAGGCGAGGCTAAAACCAGGCAGAATTTATCAACTATTTTTTGGTTGTCAAACTAGATGACTATTTTTAGAAGGCACAGGAATTCTACAAATTAGAATTTAGCATTCAGCATGATTATGTGAACTGGATTCCAAATTAATTCAATTTTTTAAACGTTCAACATTATAATCCATCAGGAAAATGAAAATCAAAGCCTTAGTGAGATATTACTACACATTCACCTAAATGGCTACAAATGTAAAAGACTGATGATATCAAGTGTTGACAGGATGCCGAACAAGTTGATATCTCATACACTACTGATAGGAATGTAGAATGGTAACAGTCACCGTGGGAAACTGTTTAGTGACTTTTTAAAACATTAAATTTATATCTACCACATACCCAGCCATTTCACTGTTAGATATTTATTTACTCAAGGGAAATGGAAACATATGTCTACCCAAAGATTTATACACAACATTCATTGTAGCTTATTCACAACACAGCCAAAGTAGAAACAACTCAAATACCATGAACAGGAGAATGAGTGTATAAAATATATACATACCCTTACAATAAAATACTACTCAGTGAAAAAAAAGGAATGAATTATTGAAACATGCAACAATATGGATGAATTTCAAAAACATTATACTAAATGAAAGATCCAGACTGAAATGGTACGTATAATATGAGTCCATTAACATAAAATGTAAACTAGTCTATGGTGACAAAGTGCAGACCAGTGGTTGCCTCTGAACTGAAGAGAAGAAAGGACCGGACTACGAAGGGGCACAAGGCGTCTTTAAGGATGACTGAGATGCGCTGTGTCTTGATCACTGTAGAGATGCACGGGCCCATATAATTGTCAAAACTTGTAAAACTTTATGGTTGAAATTGATGTAATTAATGTACATGTTATTTCTCAATATTTTTATTAGAAAAAACCACATTACTATAAATATATCAACCTTATATTTGTGAATGAAATAAAGGAATGTTATATAAGTAAATTATTATACATTTTAAAATGTATAAACACTTACATTTTTATTATATTCTTATTGGAAAAATTATCTCTAAGGATTTGAAGAACTTATATAAAACATCTAAATTCAGTTAGAAATAGTCATCTCCAACATAAAGCCTGATATAAAAAAATCATGTTGATGAGACTTTTGTTGATGAGAACCAAAAATTCATGTTCTAAACGTGAATTATAGAATTCATGTTTATTCTATAAACATGAATTTATAGAATATATTCATATAAAATATGAATATATTTTACTTGAATGTAGAGTACAAGTTCAATATTTGTTATATCTGGTAATACTTTACATTTTTATTTACTCTAAATTATATACTAGAAAGAAAACATGGTTTTTTGGCAAATTCTTCACCAGTACCCTACCTAACCTCCTCTATAATTCTCATTCCTGATGTGTGCCATGAAGGAAAAATATTGTGAGGCTTCCCTGCCCAACTGCGGTCATTCACCCAGAAGCAGCCCTGTAGTTTGAGGGGCCTGGGGAACAACTGAGATGCATGCCGTGTCCTCTGTCTCAACATTTAAGTTACGTCCTGCTCACAACCTGCGGCATAGCTTTCTCTTTTGACTGATATCCCTTTAAAAAAATGAAAGCTCTAACATTTCTTTTTTGTTTCTTTCTAGAATTTACATTTCTCTACTTACATTGCCCGTATGTTCTGTATGATGTCCACTTTTTCTATTAGAGCCCTATCATATCATCATAGTTTGCTTTTTTTTCAAATCCTGTAGTTTGACAATGTTAACATTCACGCCCTATCTAACTCTGATTGTAGTCATCTCTGCAAACTGTGTTTTTGGCCTTTTAGTATGCCTTGCAACTTTTCTAGTTTGTGTAACATGGTGTACTAAATAAAACAATCTGAAGTAAATAGGCTTTTAGTGGTGTGGTGGTGTGGTGCAGGAGGAGGGGAAGCATTGTATAGTACTACAGTTCGATTGTAGTCCTTTAAAGAGCTTGTGCCCCTCAATCTTAAATTTAACAGTGCTTCTCAGTCCTCATAGATGATCTGTCCCCTTTAACTGCACAGTAAAATGGGACAGGATGTGCAGAGGAGCCTAGAATTGTGTATTTCCCTTCCTGCACACAGAAGACTAGAGTGAGCTGGAGCTGAATGTTTTCATTCCCCCAGGTCAGTTCAGCGCTGCTAAAATCCCCAACTGTTAGGCTCCAGTGATATAGTTTCTCTTGAAGGCAGGCCTTGTTAAGGAGAACAGAAAGCTCTGGCATGTTTCAAAATGATTGCTTTCTCCCTTCCCCTGTCAGAAGCAAGAGTGGATTTTCTTCAGATTTTCACTGTGAGAACTGCGTGAGTTCCTGAACATAAAACTCAAGAGTGCGAGAACCCCCTTATAACTGGGCCCCCACCCCTGAAGTTTTTCACTCCAGACTTGTCATCCACACTGAGCCTTCAGAAATTCACCAATTGCAGCTTAGATTCTCCTG
Organism: Glossophaga mutica; assembly: GCA_039655065.1. Classification (NCBI taxonomy): domain Eukaryota; kingdom Metazoa; phylum Chordata; class Mammalia; order Chiroptera; family Phyllostomidae; genus Glossophaga; species Glossophaga mutica. The sequence continues at coordinate 148,078,252 of CM077303.1, read as the reverse complement.
CTCTGGGGCTGGATCCTACAGAGGTTTCCCCTCCAGTATCTGTGGAGCTTTCTGCTAGTGGGACTCCTCTCCAGCAGGCATGATTCTCTGCATCCAGCCTCTTTGTCTTTCTAATTTTGGGGGGAGGAGTTTCCCTGTGACCTCCTTCTCTGACACATTCTCTGAGTATCTGAGGAAAGACGTTTACTTTTCAGTTTGTTCAGCTTTTTATTTGGAGATAGGATGGAATGACAACTTCCAAGCTCCTTACATGCCAGACCAGAAACTGGAAATCTTCTCAATAAGTTAATTTTATTAATTATAAGCAAACCTTATATTTTATATTAGTTACAATCCAGTACATGGTCCCTTTAGCTGTTCTATTTACTTTGAGGAAGCTGGCACTTCCTGACTGCACCACCCACAGCTTATCCAAGTGACAAAAATGCCTAGCGTCTATTTTGAGAAGTGTATGTTTCAACTTAAGGGGAGTATCATATTTATCATTGAAACAATAAGATATCCCCAACAATATTTTATAAGCTTGAAAATAGAGTGGTGAAAAACTAAACTTTAGAAAATGTACATAGATTCAAAATTAGATTTATCATAATTTGTTTAAGTAATTATATACCCAGTGTACTAATAGGAGGAAGATGTTCAAGGGATGGATCAAAGTGAGGGTTTCGGGGTGTTACGAATGAGTCAATAGGCTAAAGAAATTTACAGATTTATTGAGACATAATTGACACACTGTGTAAGGTTTAAGTGTACCATGTGATGATTTGATACATGTATACAATGCAAATGTTTATGATAATTATGTGAGGTAAAGAATGTAAGTGCCTATTTAAATTTTGACCATTCTTTAAGACTTTGCTTAGGTTCTAGTCACCACTTAATTGGCACTCCATTTAGTACCCTTCATTAAATTATCTCATTAACATGAAAATTTGCCTTATCTTCCCACCAGATTCTGTATTATTAAAGAGCAAGGACCAAAATGTGAGCTTGTTGTCCTTCTCACAATGTCTAATATGGGAATAGTGATGATGATACGTCTAATAATACAAAGGATATATATATATACACATATACATATGCCTACATATGTATATATAGACATGCACACACACATATATATACACATATATATCACTTGGAAGGAAAAATACAGTGTTGTTTAGGATTTTAGTAGTATTTCTAAACCTTATTGATTTCTAAATTATGTGTTCTTACAGAAAAATGCTAATTCACATTGCAATGCATTGTACGACGAGTACTGATATCTAAATATAAAAATAGCTATAAAATAACATATCCCAGACAAATCTAAACAGTTTGAGTTTTGGTTATATCCTCAGCCTTCAATTAAAAGATATTTTTGGAAAATGCTCACTTTTTAAATAAAAGTAAATTAAAGGATGTTTTTAAGATCTGCAAGTACCAAATTTCTGAACTGCTAACAAAAAAAAGAGAGAAAATATGCAAACTAAAAATAAAACTATGACTTGCATTTTAGGAGGATGTAACTTGCTGTCAGAATTAAATAAATAATTTGTTTGTAACTACTTAGTATATTTTCATCAGCATGAGCACAACTCATGCAATTTTTTTTTATTCTTTTCCAGTTGCCCATGTGGTTTGCATACAGTACAAAAATAAACAAATGGAATCTTGATATATAGGTTTTTTGAATAAGTGACAACTTAGAAGCTCAGTAATTTTTTTGCAAGAAAATGTCAAATTTTGACTAAGCTAAAAATATGTATTTAAGACTAATAAAACCCATTTTATTTAACTCTTGGATAAGGAATGTTGCCAAAATGTTTGTAGCATTGAAGCGTTTCCTATTTCTAGTCTGTGCTGACTCTAATTCTGAAATTACATGGAAATCATTGAAATGGAATAATTTAAATAATTTATAGTACATCTAGATGATCCCTAACTTCCTTAATATAAAAAAGTGGCTGATCCTCACATAGTCATTTAATAAACAATTATGGAGCTCTACAATGTTTAACAAAGCACTGGACAACATATTTTAGGGTATATAAGAAAAGTTATCACAATAATCCCTGGCTTTAAGAGTATGATATCTAGGATAAGAAATAATATAAAATATGTACACAAATATCTATGGTACAGTACAAGGTAATAAGTGCCATGAGAAAGGTATGTTTAAAATATAGAGTATTTCCAAATTTGGCAAGCTTTCTTTCTTTCCTTTTTATTTAACTTTAATTGTATTTTTCCATTACTATTTAGTCCCCTTAAATCCCCCTAACCCCAGCAATCACCACACTGCCGATCATGTCCATGAGTTCCTTTTCCTTTTTTCTCAAACTCTCCACTTCCTACCTTCCCCACAGAGCTGTCATCCTGTTCTCCATCTATGAGTCTGTCTCTAGTTTACTTCTTAGTTCAGTTTGTTCATTAGATTTCCCATATAAGTGAAATTATATGGTATTTGTCTTTCTCTGCCTGGCTTATTTCACTTAGTATAATGTTCTCCAGGTCCACCCATACTGCCACAAAGGGTAAAAATTTCTTTTTTTTTTTATAGCCAAGTAGTATTCCATTGTGTAAATGTCTCATAGTTGTTTTATCCACTCATCTACTGATGGACACTTGGGCTGCTTCCATGTCTTCATGATTGTAAATAATGCTATAAGGAACATAAAGGCAATTATGTTCTTTCAAATTAGTGTTTTGGGTTCCTTTGGATATATTTCCAGAAGTGGAATCAGTGGCTCAAAAGGCAGATCCATTTTTAATTTTTTGAGGTATTTCCATACTGCTTTCCATTGTGGGTGCACCAGTCTGCATTCTGAGCAACAGTGCAGAAGGGTTCCCTTTTCTCCACATCCTTGTCAGCACTTGTCGTTTGTCGATGCAGACTAGCCATTCTGACAAGTGTGAGATGGTATCTTATTGTGGTTTTAATCTGTGTTTCTGTGATGATTAGTGAGGTTGAACTTTTTTTATATGTATATTGACCATCTATACGTCCTCTTTGAGTGTCTGTTCTGGTTCATTGTCCATTTTTTAATTGGGTTGTTTGTTTTTTTGGTGTTGAGTTTTGTCACTTCTTTATAAATATCAGACATTAACCCCTATCAGCTGTATTGGTGAATATGTTCTCCCATTCTATAGGTTGTCTTTTTATTTTGTTGATCATTTCCTTTGTTGTGCAAAAACTTTTTAGTTTGATGTAATCCCTTTTGTTTATCTTTTCTCTCTTTTGTGTGGGGAGATATTTCAGATAAGATATTGCTAAGAGCAATGTTCAAGATTTTGCTGCTTATGTTTTTTTTCTAGGATTTTTATGATTTCAGGTCTAACATTTAAGTCTTTGATCCATTTGAATTTATTCCTGTGTGTGGTGTCAGAAGGTGATCTGCCTTCATTTTTCTGCACATATCTGTCCAATTTTCCCAACACCACTTATTGAATCGACTATCTTTTGCCCATTGAATGTGCTTGTTTCCTCTGTCAAACATCAATTGACTATAAAGTTGTGGGTTTATTTCTGGTCTCTCTATTCTGTTCCATTGATCTGTGGGTCTGTTTTTATGCCAGTACCATGTTGTTTTGATTACTATGGCCTTATAATATAGTTTGATATTTGTAGTGTGATTCCTCCACCTTAGTTCTTCTTTCCCAGGATCGCTTTTGCTATGCGGGACCTTTTGTAGTTCTATATAAATTTTTGAAATATTTGTTCTAGTTCTGTGAAATATGTCATTGGAATCTTGATAGAAATTTCATTGAATCTATAGATTGCTTTGGGTAGTATGAACATTTCAGTGAAGCTCATTCTTCCTAACTATGAACATGGCATGTGCTTCTACTTATTCATATCTTTTATTTCTTTCTTTAGTGTCTTATCATTTTCTGAGTACAAGTCTTTTACATCCTTGGTTAGGTTTATTCCTAAGTATTTTATTCTTTTTGAAGCAATTGTGAATGGGATTCTTTTCTTAATTTTCCATTCTGTTAATTCACTATTGGCATATAAAAATGCAGCAGATTCTGGATATTAATTTTGTATCTTGCTACTTTGCTGAATTCATTTATCAGTTCTCATAGTTTTGTGGTAGAATCTTTGAGATTCTCTATGTACAGTATCATGTCATCTGTGAATAATGACAGTTTTATTTCTTCCTTTTCAATTTGGATGCCTTTTATTTCTCTTCTTGTCTGATTGCTGTTGTCAGGACTTCCAGTACTATTTTGAATAAGAGAGGTAAAAGCAGATATGCCTGTATTATTACTGATCTTAAGGGGAATGCTTGTAGTTTTTGCCCACTGAATATGATGCTGGCAGTGGGTTTGTCATATATGGCCTTTATTATGTTTGGGTATGTTCCTTCTAATACCAGTTTGCTGAGAGTTTTTATCATAACTGGGTGGTGGATTTTCTCAAGTGCTTTTTCTGTACCTATTGATATAATCATGTGGTTTTATCTTTCATTTTATTTACGTGGTGAATCATGTTTATTGATTTGAGAACATTGTACCAAATTTGCATTCCTGGAATAAATCCCACATGATCATGGTATATGATCTTCTTGATGCATTGCTGTATTTGATTTGCTAACATTTTGTTGAGGATTTTAGCATTTATGTTCATCAGGGATATTGGTCTGTAATTTTCTTTGTTTGTATTTGTCAATATCTGGTTTTGGAATTAAGATAATGCTGGCCTTGTGAAATGTGTTTGGGAGCCTTCAAACCTTTTGAATTTTATAAATAGTTTGAAAAGGAGAGTTGTTAGTTCTTCTGAGAATGTTTGGTAAAACATACTTGTGAAGCCATCTCATCCAGGACTTTGGATTAATTTTTTAGTTTTTTTATTATTGCTTCAATTTCACTAGGTGTAATCCGTCTATTCAGATTCTCTGATTTTTCCTGATTTACTTTTAGAAGATTGTATGTTTCTAGGAATTTATTAATTTCAGGCAGGTTGTGTAGTTTGTTAGCGTACAGTTGTTCATCATATTTTCTTACAATCCTTTGTATTTCTTTGTTGTCAGTTGTTTCTCCACTCTCACTTCTGATTTTATTTATTTTGGTCCTCCTCCTCTTTTTTTAAAGGATTCTAGTTAAAGGTTTGTCAACTTTGTTTATTTTTTCAAAGAAGCAGCTCTTGATTCATTCATATTTTGTATGAATTTTTAAAACTCCATTTATTTCTACTCTGATCTTTATTATTTCCTTCCTTTTCGCATTGGGCTTTATTTGTTGTTCTTTTTCAAGTTCCTTTAAGTGTGAGGTTATATTGTTTATTTGAGATTTTTCTTGTTTTTTTTGAGATAGTTTTCTGCAATACTATGAATTTCCCTCTTAGGACTGCTCTCTCTGTGTCCCACAGATTTTGGATTGTTGTGTCCTCATTTTCATTTGTTTCAAGTATTTTTTGACTTCATCCTTGATCTCATTGTTGACCCATTCATTGTTTAATAACATATGATTTAGCTTCCATGTCTTTGTGTGTTTTTCAGTGTTCTTCTTGTGATCAATTTCTAGTTTTATCACAGTGTGGGCAGAGAAGATGCCTGAAACAATTTCAATTTTCTGAAATTTATTGGGACTTCTTTTGTGTCCTAACATGTGGTCTATCTTAGAAAACAATCCATGTGCACTTGAAAAGAATATATATTCTGATGCTTTGGGGTGAAATGGGTTGAAGCTATCAGTTAAATCCATTTGATCTAGTGTGTCGTTTAAGGCCGCTATCTACTTGATTTTCTGTCTGGATGATCTAACAGATGAAGTCAATGGAGTGTTAAAAATCCCTGACTGTGGCTGTATTTTTATTGATCTCTCTCTTTATGCCCATCAAGATTTACTTTACATATTTAGGTGCTCCTCTTTTGGGTGCATAAATGTTTAGTAGGGTTATATCCTCTTGTTGGACTGTTCCCTTTATCATTATGCAGTGTTCTTCTTTGTCTCTTACTATAACCTTGGTTTTAAAAATTTATTTTGTCAGATATAACTACTGCTACCCCAGCTTTTTTTGCCTTTCCATTTACTTGAAATATCTTTTCCATCCCTTTACTTTTAGTCTGTGTGTGTCTTCTGATCTGTGTCCCTTGCAGGCAGCATATATATGAGTCTTATTTCCTTATGCCTTCAGCTACCCTATATCTTTTGCTTGGAGCATTTAAGCTATTTACATGTAAGGTAGTTATTGATAGATACGTATTTAGTGCCATTTTATTCTTAGACTATATTTCTCTGTTTTTGTCCCTCTTTTTCTTCTTAAAACAAGCCCTTTAACATTCTTTACAGTACTGGTTTGGTATTACCAAACTCCTTCAACTTTTTGTCTGTGAAATTTATTTCTCCTTAAATTTTGATTTAACCTTGCTGGGAAAAGTTGCCTTGGTTCTAAGTCCTTGCTTTTCCTCACCTTGAATATTTTACACTACTCCCTTTTGGCCTGAAATGTTTCTGTTGAGAAATCAGATGACAGTCAAATTGGTGTTCCCTTGTATGTAACTAACAGCTTTTCTCTTGTGGCTTTTAGGGTTCTCTCTTTGTCTTTAAACCTTGACATTTTATTATTTATTTATTTATTTATTTAGATTTTATTTATTTATCTTTAGAGGGGAAGGGAAGGAGAGAGGGAGAGAAACATCAATGTGCGGTTGCCTCTTGTACGTCCCCTGCCAGGAACTGGCCTGGCAACCCAGGCATGTGCCCTGACTGGGAATCGAACCTCGATCCTTCGGTTCACAGGCCCTCGCTCAATCCACTGAGCTACACCGGCCAGGGCTAAACCTTGACATTTTAATCATGATGTTTATCAGTAAAGGTCTCTTTAGGGCCAACTTGTTTGAGATTCTCTGAGCCTCTTGGACTTGTGTGACTTTTTCCTTCGCCAGGTTAGGGAAGTTTTCAGTCATTATTTTTTCAAATAGGTTCTCAATCCCTTGCTTCCTCTCTTCTCCTTCTGGTATTCCCACGATGCAGATGTTATTATACTTCATGTTGTCCAAAATGTTTCTTAAGCTCTCTTCATTTTTTTAAAATTCTTTTTTCTTGTTGCTCTTCTGCCTGGGTGTTTTTATTTTCTACCTTGTCTTCTAAATGATTGATTCAATTCTCTGCTCCATCTTATTGTTTATTCTTTCCAGGATATTATATATTTCAGATATTGCATTCTGTATTTTTGACTGGTCCTTTTTTATGTTTTCTATGTCTTTTTCACACTGTTGAGTATCCTTATAATTATTGCTCTAAATTCTCTATGTGAAAATTGCTTGCCTCTATTTCATCTAGCTCTTCTTCTGGAGAATTCTCTCCTTTCCTTTGGGGTCCCTTTCATTGTCTTTCCATTTGGCTGCTTCTTTGTATTCGTTTCTATATATTAGGTAGATCTGCAAGGACTTTGGTGTAGGCCTTTGTGAGATGCTGTTTGTCATGGGCTCTGGTCAACCAGTTTGGAGCTTTCAGTAATGCATAGTGTGTGGCTTCCTCTGCTGGACCTGGGTGTCCCAGAAAGAACCAGGCTGTGCATCAAGGCTGGCTTTTATCAGCACCAGGCCCTGAGGAGGGTCAGCTGAATTCTCAAAGAGCTCCCAGGGATCCAACTTAGTTGTTAAACTAATCAACATTATAGCCTCAAGCTGTAATCAGCAGCCCCAACTTAACCTCCACAGGGTAGGGCAGACTAATTCCTGTGGGCCAGGCTACTGCTTCTGCTCAGGCTGATGCTATTTAGAGAGGAGTGCTCTACATGAGAAAGATGGCTTCAACAGTATGGGGAATGACACACCACAGGGACTCTGGTAGCCATTCCTTCAGTTCTTTTCCTAAAGCTACCACCCCCAGAACTCTTCTCAAGCATCTCTAGTTCACTCAGTCCTTTCTCTGCCAGAGCCTGGGGTAAGTGGCTACAAATGAAATTTTGTGTGTTGGCCCTTTAAGAGGCTTTCAGAGTCTCCAACAGTCTTTCCCTGGTGGACAGAAACCCTGCTGCTTTTCACAGCTGATGTTATTTGGGTTACTTTCTGGCTCTGGTGCTGTAGACTGGAGAGCCCAGCTTGAGATTTACAACCCACACTTCTCAGGGGGAATCCCCTGGCCACTGGACTATCCCTCAGGAGCTTCAGCTGCTGCCCATGGGAGCCCAGGCAGCCCTAGGTGAGATTGCTTTCAATCAAGTGTATCAGATAGCTGAGCATCAAGAATCTTGGGTCCCCATTCCTGATGATACAGAAACCTAATGTGTTCCATCTTAAAAGTAACAATTTCTCCCCATATGTAAACTAAATATTTCATAAATATGCTTCTGTCTTTGATATATAGATGTGGCATAAATGCTTTGTTAATTGTATTAATTGTGGTGATGCTAGCTGCTAAAACAAACAAAGCCCCAAACCACAATGGTTTAACCTGTCTGTGGCAATGTATTCCTCATCCATGCAAAGTTCAGAAAGGATTTTACTGATCAGTGGAAATCTCTACTTTAAATGGCAATTCACTTACTCACCTTTCATTTGTAGCTCAGTTATTTTTTAGTGTATGTTTTCAAGGTCATTCTAGGAGTTATGTCCATTCCAAACAGCTAGAAGGGAAGGGAACGGGTAGGTCCATTGATGGTAGGTTCTTATGAGCCAGGCCTGCAAGAGTCATCATTTGTGCACTAGCTAAACTCAGTCTCATGATAATACCAAACTGGAAGAGACACTGGGAAATGCACTGTGAGCCATCTGTGCCGCCGTTGTGATGAACGTTTGTGCCTCCAATAAAAGTGTGGTTTGTTAAGATTTCAGTTATTTTGATAGCACATGCTTTTTATATAACTGAGTTTTTGATTACTAAAATTTCTATTCTTATCCCCATATCCCAAAATATTCTCGGAAAGAACGATATCCATAGAAAGCATTGCTATTGTTATTTCTCTAAATATAACCACATAGTTTTCTGGAATTCATATTTGAATATGTATCAGAGATTTTCTCTTTTCCCTCATTCTTCAATGTCACCAGTATCTTCACCAGTCACTCAAACACTTACTGAGTCCCTGTGTGCTGACTTACCTATTTTATGACAGAAGTTTCAAAGAACTCCAACAGCTCTTCATGAACCTCATTATTAGCTATCATCTGGACCTAGGTAAATTGAACTTGAGACTAATACTGCTGGTCTTTAAAATCTAAGTACATTTTTGTTGCTCTCCTAAAAAGTTACTCTGCTAGTTGCTAAACCAAGTAAGCTGGCAATAGCATCCACCTCCAGGAACTTAAATTGCAAATTTTTCAACATAATTTCAAAAGATGATTGTTTTTACTTTATATTCATTGGCCACATTGTAACTAGGAGAAAGAGGGCAAGCTTTAGAGGCAATGATCTGTTTAGTTGTAATGAATGATCTTTCAAAAAAGTATTCTAAAGCAGCAATTTTCAACCCTTTTTATCTCATAACACATATAAACTTGTTGGGAACCATTCAGCCTGGTTTCAGGAGCTGTAACCCCTACCCCATGGGTAGGCTGAGTAAGAGCCCAGGGGACCCTTTTCATCTGGGTCTGTTCTGTCATGAAGACCTGAGCCACTAAGGAGACAAAGCCTATCTCCCTGGTGGGAGCGCTGCTTCTGCTTCATCCTGGCCCCCAATGCTTGGTCGGTTAGCCAAAGACAGATAAGGCCCCTCAAGGAAGGGGTGACATAAGCCAGACATGACCACTTGGAAGGCCCTCATGGAAGGAAGGACTGGGGGCAGTCTGCAGCAAAGAGGGGGCGATGGACCCTTGTCACCACCCACACTGCCCCGCCTCCCCTGGCTATTCTGACATAGCCTGAGTCCCCATTTCCATCTGAGAGAAATCTTCCTTATGTCTTGCTTCCTGGCTCTAATCCACTTAAGCCTGAAACTATGACGGAGAGTGGTGCAGCCCTGTGCTGGCCAGAGCGGCGCCAGAGTGGCTCCCCGGCTCCCTGAGCAGCTCCCTGGGTGATGGGGCATAAGAAAGAATTTGCAAAGTCCTGTGAAACCTGCTTTGCTAAGAGTGCTCTCATTTAAATGATAAGGGTCCTAACAAGAAGTGAGTTTGTTCCTCAAAATTCTATTGCTCTTTAGCTATCTGACCCTGACTCAAAATAGGCCTTCAAAGTTCTTTGTAAGTTATCTATTGTTTGATCCTTACTGCCTGATAATGATTAATGAGCCTGTATTCCTATGCAAAATGACCCAATAAAAGCCCATTGAGGAAGAGGCTCTTGGCCCTTCTCCTTTGAGAGATTAGCCATCTCTCCTCCCCAAGCAGATCATGTCTTAGTAGTTTTATTCTCATCCCTGATGGACAGATGGGACTCTGCAGGCGGAGCCCCTCCACATAAACTAATCACTAAAATTCTGTGGTACACCAAAAAATATATATATATTTTGCCTATCTGACAAAAAATAGGTATAATTTTGATTCATTCACGTCAGATGGCTGTTGTTGTGTTGGCTGTTTTTTTTTTTTTTTTTTTCTGTTTGATAATTTAAGGGAAAAGAGGTCAGTATCCCTGACTAAATAGTCAGGTATTGCATGTTTTAAAATTTTTTGCAGCATACTACTATGCCTCTTGTGGTACACCAGTTGAAAATAGCTGTTCAGGGCTTTATATATAGTAACTAATTTATATGTAATTTTCAATTTAATCTTTACACCAACTCTAAGAATAAATACTATTATTAACACACAAAGGAACTGGGGAACAGAGAGTATTAGTAATTTATCTAAGGTCACATAGCTAGTGGATGGAGAGCTGGTATTCCAAACTGGGCATTTCTTCTCCAGAGTCTGTGCCCTCACTCACCACATCACACAACTACTGAGAACATAAACAGCTACTGGTAATAAGCACGGGCTGTGGCCCTTGGCATCACAGGCAGTTCATCCCAGTAAACAGGAAGACATGCATTTCTAATGCAGCCACTTAGCTACATTGAAGCAGGAGTTTCCGGTTGGTTATACATTTTATAAAACCAGACAAGCTTTTTAAAAATTCCAGTGCCTCAGCTCTACCACAGACAAATGAAATTATAGTATCTAAAAGTGAAATCCCATAAGTGTTTTATTTTTTTTTTAAATTCCCTCAGGTAATTGTAATGGAACACTGTTGCAATACAAGAGTTAACGCAACTGTATGAGAGTTAAAAACATGTATATACTTAAAATTTAAAAACATACACATGTTTTTGCATATGGTCTCCTTTTGTTTTGCTTTAAGAAAATGAAAGTAAGTTTACTAGCTATTCCACATGTAGTTTGTGGAGCATGATGCAATTGAGTAAATGATACTCAATTACAAATATATGCAGTTATAACTTTATTCAAAATTTTGTCTCTTTATTAAATGGGATTATGTGATAATGACCTGACAAACAAATTGTTTAGAGTAGCAATTAATTAGTATGATGATAGCGATAGATTTGTTAATTAACATGTTGTGGTAATCATTTCACAATATACATCAAACCATCACCTCGTACACCTTAAACATATACAATCCTATTTGTCAATTATATGTTAAGAAAGCTGGAAGAAACTTAGTGTGATGACTATTGCGTCATGCAGAAGCCATTCTATCCTGATTTACTGATTCAGGACAACTTTCTTTTATTCAAAAGTAAACTACGATTATTTTAGAATATACTTATGCCTTTTGGGTAAAATGCCAGATTTCTCCACATTCCCTTCTTGAATCCAATTCATCTGAGTAGCCAGGGTCCTTCATCTATACGTGACACTTTTAAAGCTTTGTATGAAACATCTGTTTTCCATTTTTAAAATGTCGACTTGTCCATCTTGAATGGGCATTGGGTAAAGTAGACAAATCCTGCTTTGTCTAAAGAGCCCATCTTGATTGTTATGCCAAAACCATATTTTCGCCATTAATCAGTTCTCTTAACAACTCGTCAGCAAAGGTAGTGGGCAGCGGGTAATTCTCTGGTGTAACTTCTCCGTTAACCACTAGAAAGATCACTGTATGATGGACAATAAAATTTGTTTTTTCTCTCAAAGCTGTAGTTACCTTCTCCATCTTGTTTTGTACTCTGTAAAAAGTTAAATATTGCAGTTACAAAAGAAGCCCAGGGAGACTTAAAAATAATGGGTGTTGATTCTTTTACTCCTCCCATACCCTTTTTTGTGCAGAATCACTGCTCTTTTCTCAGCTCAGCTGACAGTCTTCTGCATTTCCTGAGGGCCAGGCACAGGAGCCGCACCCCGAGGAATCTCATAACTGAAGAGATTTCCATAGGATGATATTCGGGATACTAGACTCTCAATGCAACCCTGAGTCTGTATGAGGACTCTCTTCCTCCCCTCACTCCACCCCCAGGTTATGGAGCCTTGGACAATAGGGATGAATTAGAGTAAAACTTCAGCCCTGCCCACACACTCTACCCAGGGTTAAAAAATTTTTCTTCACCATGCTCAATCCAAACAAGCTTGCTAAGATATAGGAGAACAGAGTGTGGGGAAGACACACCTCTAGCAAAAGCTGGAGTAAAATGCCCATGCACACCAGCAGCAGTGGGCCCAGACACCCTTCCAGGGTCCCACATTTATTTATGGGCTCTGGTTACATTATATGATAATGTGAGCCTCACTCATTTCCCAGTGTTCCCAGCTCCCTGAAACTGGGGAGATTTACGCATGACCAGCCCTCTCTGCCAACAAGTCACATGTACAATCTGTCCTTTAGTTAAGGACAGTGGCTCCAGTGATTTTTGTACCATGAGCTCCCCCACCCCCGCCAGCCCTGCCTTTCTGGTTGGCCTTCAGCATGATCTCGTTAAGGCTAAGTGACCCAGGCCTGACTTCAACAGCTCAGCACTTGGTATGCTGCTACTGTTTCCTCTCCCAAGACATCTGCTTCGGCACTGCTTCAGATAATACTTCATTATGACTTGGAATTGTTTCTTACCACTTTGTGCATCATTGGGTTTCATCCACTTTGAAGTTCGTGTGAGTCTTAGGTGATGATAGGAGAATGTACCAAAAGACTATGATGCACTGAATAAAATAAAATTAGAAGGATCCCCTTTTCATTTGTTAAATTCAAAATAGCAGAACTTTAGTCTCCCTTTAATGTAGGCAGTTTGCCTGGAGATTAAAGACAGAGAGAAGGGAACTTTTACTTACTACTACAGATCAGGGCTTAAAGGAAGACAAAGGAATATTCATGCAGTTGAGTAAGTGATGGACTTATTGGTGTCCATAGCTCTTCAAAATCTCTGATAAAATTCTGAAGATGCCCACGTAACAAATACTTAAATTATTAGGAAAAAAATGTTTCACATGTTGTGGTTTGACTTTGAAAATGTGTCTATTTGGGACTCTATCAGTCTTTAAACCACCAAGTTATACACAGAGTATGCATAGTCCTTAGATTTATAAATATTTGGTGATATGCAAATACTTAGACTTAATAATAATTAATATTTAGAGTGTACTTATGATCTACAGTGTAGTGGGCTAAACACATGGCATGGATTTTATTATTAAACTCATACAAAAACATGCTATGAGTAAATGATGTTATATTTGCTACATGTTGCAGATGGAGAAACTGAGGAATTAAGGGAATAAGTAATTTGCTTGCTCAAAGGTCACAGAATCAGCTGTGGAATCAGGGTCCAACCCTGGCAGGCTGCAGCCAGAGCGCCTTATGTTAGCCATACACCATGGAAATCACACTTTTAGAAGTCTGGGAAAGCCAAAGATCTACTCTTAGATCAGGCAGTATGTCAGAATAGCAGTTGGCTGGGGACTATTTTCCTGCCAGTCTCCTCTTAGTTCTATTCTACACCCAACTCTGCCAGTTCCTCATGTCCTGTGAGACATTGAACCATTTAATCCACCTTCACAAAGCAGATTGTTCATGAGAAACAGAAGGGAAAATGAGGAAGATCTACCCTAGCTCATGTCTTCTTGCTAAACCAACTTTCAACAGATTTATAGTGTACAGCTACTGAAGTTTATGTGAAAAAAGTTCTACATGCCAGAGGCTATTTGCCACTAAGGAGCTACAAATCTATGAGTCCTGAAATACTTTTGCCTGCAAAATTGAGAATAGTTACTAACTAGCTATATTTGGTCATTTGTTCTTTATTCTGTTCATTTAAGCACTTAGAATGTCAACTTCAAGACTAATGTGTTATTATAGTTCTCCCTAAATTTTCAAAATTCACAGTAAGAAACAACTATTACTATTTAATACTCCTCCAAAAAAGATAATTTTAAATATTTAATGGAATTTTTAAATGTTTAAAATTTTAGTGAAATAATATCTTTTGTGGATTCCTTATCAGATTAATATTTCAGTAACAACATGTCCAATAATAGCTCAATAGGAATTTGCTTCTAGCTGCATTGCCTATGGTCCTCCTTATTCATCCTATTCACTACAGGGCAAGAACCTAGCTCACTTGATATTTTCTGTTCTTGGAGGAAAAAATGTGTAAAAGAAATGACTGTCCAACTTATTTTACCTTCATACTAGTTCTGCTCTCCCTATGGTAATATATTTAGTGCAATAATTCTTCATTAGAAGATGACATCTACTTGAAAAGGCCTCTTGTTAGCTAAGTGTTTCTTTTATTGAATTATTGGTCCTAATTTCCCAGCAGTGAGAAAAGAGAGAAAGGAAAGGGGGGTGGGGGAATGAAGGTAGAATTCAACTTGAGACTGACTGAGAAGACAATAAAGACATCAAGAAAATGTCAAGGGAGCTTTCAGATTTCAAACTCCAAACTGATAAAAGTATTAAACCTCAGTCATAAACCACTCATGATATTCTCCATCATCTACAACTTTAAGAAAATGTAAACAAAGATGTCAAAGGCGATACATGATAAAAGTGACGGAATCAACTACCACCATGTGCAGTAGATGTTCAGAGTGGATATGAACTGAGACCTTAACAAATCCCCAAACTTGTGATTACTGACCTCCATGTCCTATCTTCCAAAGGAGACATTTTATTGAAAATATTGCATTACCTCTTTGATTCAATTTGGACTTTTTAGACTGAAAGCATAAGAAAACCCAATATCAAAGACGCTAGAAAATAAAGGAAATTAATTTGCTCATGAGACTGCCAAGTCCAGAGCTTCCTCCAGCAGCTTGAATGAGGTGAGCAGGTCCTGAGTGTTCTTTCTGCCCTTCCCTCCACAACATTCCTACCCCAACCCTACCTCCCTACCACGCCCCATCAGTGCTGGAGTGGACAGAGAGACGAGGGCATGGGTGAGGGTCTCTGAGAAGACCTCAGCTCTGTTGTTTCTCAGTGTTGAAATGTCAGGGGAAGGGGTGGCAAGGTGGGCAAAGAAAATAAACCAGAATGTTTGGAGATCCAAGATAATGGGATTGGTAGAAGTAATTCAGATTCTCAGAGATGATAAAATCCCCTATGCAGCTGAATGAGCAAGAAGAGACCTGAAATTATGACCTCTCACCAGAAGAGACAATGAATTACACAGGGCCCAGAAAGGGAGGACACCAGCACCCAGAGACCCAGCCTGATGATGACTACAAGCCAAGGTGGAAACCATAATAGACCCCATTCCCACTGCAGGGATACTACAGAAACTTCTTGTCAACCAGAAGAAGCCATGAGAGCAGGAAGAGTGAGAAGCACAGCATGGTGGATCTCTACAAGTTGGAGCATTTAATACAAAGGGGCCTGGTTAACCTGTGAGTCTCTGGGTAAACTGTCAATAACTGAATTACTTCTAATAGACAAGATTAAGATTTGTTTCCTTGTTTCAAACTTTCACTTGAGTCAATTAACAAGTACCTGTTCTGATCCTGTTGAAAACAGCCTTGTCCATTAACCAAACACAAGCTCTCAAAACAAGTTCACTCCTCTAGCACTGTTGCAAATGTGTCATCTTTAACTCTACTCTGTTTCTAAAGGTTATTGGTGGTATATCCTATCAGAGCTAGTATGGAAGAGCTTCAAACCAAGCCACTGCTCGAATGCTCTGACTTACCCCTCTAATGCTGCACCCCTGACTTACCCACCCAGGATTTTAGATTCAGAAGATTTAGCTATCACTCTAGATTTCTTGGTCTCCTTTGATTCACATTATGTAAGGCATTCTTCTATGTCTGCTTCATCACATTTCTTCATCATCAGTTCCAAAGAGAGCAATGCCATTCTCATTGTTACTATATACATAGCTCCGTTTCCACTGGTATCTTCTAAATTAGCCAGACTATATGCACCCAAAGCCTTTTTCATTCCAAGCACGGTGGCTTTTTTTCTTCACCCAAGACACATTGTGAATATACCCACAGAGGGCATGATAACAAATACAAGTCAGCGGGTGGTGAGCAGAGGAATGCTTTAAGTATGCCCTATCAGCTTGTGATACTGTTCTCAGTATCTAGTCTCTGATGATGCTTTGCTCCATGTATTTATTGTTCTCCCGGTGATCACTGAGGTCCTGCACGTCCATGTAAGATCTTCAGGTTTCTAAAGCCTGGCAGGGGACAGAAGGAGGTGATTAAGATGGTTTTTGATTCTTTGTTTGGAGGATTCATTGATCTGTTTGTTTTATTTAGTGTGCTTTGTCTCTCCACCCACTTGCCACTCCACACAGCCTAGTTGAATTGAGGATTCAAAAGCAGAGTCAACTTAGCTTTAAAAAAATTAAAAACAATACTATATTTCTGCACAATTGTACTATGATTCTGCTGTTCAACTCACTACAGTTGGAATCAGTGCTCTGCCACTTACTATTTGACTTTGGATTCCTGTAGCCCAGCTTTCTCATCTTCAAATAAAGGCAAAAATAGTGCTTTCCTTGCAAATATGTTACATTAAATGAGATAATGTAAATGCCTTAGTTCTATGCTGTGCACATAGGAAGTATTTATCAAAAGTTCTCTACTTGTATTAGCTTCCAAGGATAGCTGACACGAATGAGAGGACCTGAGTGGGGGGTTTGTGGCTATGTAGAGAGGACACATAACCCAGAACTGATAGGCTCATGAAAGAAAGTATCTTCTGAACCAAAAGTAAATAAGATGGAAAGATGAATCAGTCGGGGAGAGGATAAAGAGAGAAGCAACTGAACAGAAATGAAACAGAAAAGATATGCAGACAGCTTTGTAGCAATTTATTGTTCCTTTTGGTTTGAGTGCCACTGTATATAGGGAATGGAAAATTAGTCTGGGAAATATGTAAGGAAGAATAAAGGGACATTACTTTTGAGTGCAGACCTGAACTAAGGTAGCAACTAACAAGAGAGGTGGAGGTGGAAGGTGAGGGTGTCTGGGTGGGTCCACCCTCTGAAAATACTAGTGATAGGTTTTAGCCACTGATTAGATGTGCAAGGGTAGAGTGCAGGGGCAATGCAGGAGGAAGAGTTGGAAGGATTAAGAAAGGCTCTTGGTTTCTAGCTTGTTGGGATAATGAGTTAGATTACCAGTTTACCCATCTAGGCTCCAAAATGGGGAACACAGGAGAAAGAACAAATTTAAAAGTTGCCCCAGTAGGTGTGTATTATATTTTCAGATAAATACCACGCCCCCTAGTCTCTTTGTGCTCTGCCTGCCTTCTTTCTGCAGTATTCTTTGCCTTCCACTCACCTGCCTCTCTCTTGACCTTTCCTCTTAGTTTAAATGCACATCCTCCTCTGAGGCTTATACCTTAACCCACAAAGTGGGGAAGGTGCCTCTTCTGGTGTTTCTGTATGTGCTTATACCCTCTACACAGTTAGAACAATAAATTGTAATGATCTCTTAAGCTGTTTTTCATATGAAATTGGGAGTTCCTCAAAGATCCTATTTTGTTTATCAGTTATACAGCCAGTATATAGATGGAGCCAACTAATATTTGTTGAGTGGAGAAATAAACATATAATCATATGAAACATGGTTACAATATAGACTATGAAACTGAACTATATACACAAACATATAACAATTAAATAAAATTCATATATATTAAACACAGGTAAAAATGCTACGACTATATGAAAGTCATATAAAACTTTGAATAAAAGCAGTGTTTTGTGGGTTATTTTTTAAAAAAATCAAATGTTTTACTATTTTTGTATTATTCTTGTTTATTCTATTATAGTTGTCCTGAATTTTCTCACTTTGCCCTTCTCCGTCCAACCCCCTTGATCCCACAATCCATCCCCATCCCATTCTCCATGTCTGCGGGTCACTCATACATGTTCTTTGTCTAGTCCCTTCCCCTTCTTTCCACTATTATCCCCTTCCACCCTCCCCTCTGGCAGCTGTCAGTCTGTTCCCTGTTTTCCATGTCTCTAGTTCTGTTTTGCTCATTAGTTCATTTTGTTCATTAGTTCCTCTTATAAGTGAGATCATATGGTATTTGTCTTTCACCAACTGGCTTATTTCACTTAGCATAATGCTTTCCTGTTCCAACCACGCTGTCACAGAGATAGGAATGCCTTCTTTCTTTCTGCTGCATAGTATTCCATTTTGTAGATGAACCACAGTTTTTTAAATCATTCATCTATTGATGGGCACGTGGACTGTCCAACACTTGGCTATTGTAAATAATGCTGTTATAAACATTGAGGTGCATATATTCTTTTGAATTGGCTTTTTTGAGATTCTTAGGGTATATTCACAGCAGTGGAATCACTGAGTCGTAAAGCAGTTCCATTTTTAATTTTTTGAGGAAATTCCATACTGTTTTTTATAGTGGCTGCACAAGCCTGCATACTCACCAACAATGCACTAGGGTTCCCTTTTCTCCACAACCTCTCCAGCACTTGTTGTTTGCTGATTTGTTTACAATGGCCATTCTGAGAGGTGTGAAGTGGTATCTCGTTGTGGTTTTAATTTGCATCTCTTGGATGGCTAGTGATGCTGAGCATTTGTCATGTACCTCTGGGCCATCTGTATGTCCTCCTTGGAGAGGTAGCTATTCAGGTCCATTTTTTATTGGATTTTTTGTCTTGTTTAATTTTTTTTTGTTTTATTTATTTATTTAAAATCCATGGAGGTATCCAGTTAATAACATTATGTAATTTCAACGATTTATAAGAAAATAAATAATGAGTTTAAAATGCAGTGTCATATTTTTCCAATTATTTACAAAACATAATAATATTAACATAATTAAGTGTTTATAGAATATTCTATTGGAACATTTCCAGGCATGAATTATTCACATCTTAACATAACTTTAAAAGTGGAAAGCATAAGAAAGTGGGATGATCAAAACGTGAATCTGAAAATTTGCTTTTACGAGTAGATCCTCTTCTATCAAACCCTGTTTTTACTGATTCGTCCTTACTGGCTCTCCCCTTCTGCACATTCTCAAATACATATTTTCAGTCTAAGATGCCTGCTGTTATCACTTGGACATCTTTTTAAAGTTTTTTGTGATGCAGAGCTATTTAAGTTTGACCTTTGAAACAAGCCATTAACTTTTGAGCTGTAAAACAAACTATCAACCTTTGAGTTTTAAAATTATTACTAATATTCAAGGTTTATTAAACACATCTTTACCCAATCTCCTAGTCTGACTACCTCTGACCCTAGCAATTCCTGCATTCTGTGCTTCCAACTCAAAAATGAGGTTGGCTTGGATCTCTTGAGGGTATTTATTGTATTTTCCACAATCCTTGCCAATTTTTATACTATCAGTTTTTGTTCAATTTTTAAAAATCTAATTGGTGAACTACTAGTATCTTGTTTTATTTATTTCTCTAATCACTACATCACAGTAAAAAGTTTAAACAATATGAAATTATATATAGAGAGAGAAGAAAAAGTTAAACTTACTTTGCCCAATCTGCCCTATTCCGAAGATAATTACTGTTAATACTATGGTTCATAATCTTGCAGATTTTACATTTTTATATTATACTCAATACTCATATATACTTATATATGTACCTTTATAGTGATGCAAATATATACACTATGAATATATGCATAAGTATGTAAAATTACAATTATATATCTGCAAGTGTTTATAAATGTGTGTATGTATTTACATAGAGAGGGAGAAGAAGAGTGAGAGTGTAAACTTCAGCAATATTGTTATAATTAAATGAGCCACACAATATATATGGCTTTGTAGTTTTTTTATTCTTCATGTAATGATTCAGCTCAGAGTATTCTCCAAATCAGAAAATATAAATCTATTTTTCTTTTTTGTTATTGTTTACTTATTTGTTTTTGTTGCTCTTGGTTTTTTTAATCACAACATAGTAATTTAATGTATAATTATACCAAACTTTATTTAGCCTGTTCTCTTAGGTTTGTGTTTTTAAATCAATAATGCAAGGATTATCACTTCACATGTCTTTGTATATATGTGCAAATATCTGTTGAGCAAATTCTTAGAATTGCTGAATTAATGTATATTTTTAAAATATTGACAGTTACTGTTATTCCAACTTATTTACAAAGACTAGACATTGTTAACACTTTCAATTTTTCTCAGTCTAATTATTTTTAAAGAGAATTTTTACCCTCCTTTTATGTCTATGTTTACCAGTGGAATTGAGTATGTTTTTAAATATTTATTTGCATATTGTGTTTCTTCTTTTTTTTTTCTTATTTTGTTTTTCCTCACTTTGGACTGGGTTTTTTGTACTTTCCATATTAATCTTTAGAAGCACTTTTATATATTATAATAATTAATTCTATGTTTTTCTATGTAACTTTGTCACTGTACACAGATTATTATTTTTTGTGGGCAATCTTTTGATTTTTTTCTATTATAGCTTTACAATTTTGTGTGTTAGGAATCTTCCATACTGTAAAGTTAAAAAGATTGTCTCTCATTTTTTCTAATGTGTTATATATTTATTTCTCTATTTAGATTACTTATTGACTTTACTGAAAATTTATTTATTTTTGTTATTTTTTATATAGCACATCATTAAGGTTTTAATATCCTCTAAGGCAAAAGATTAATTTAGCAAACTTTTTCTCTTCTAACATATACATTATTTTTGATACTTAATCTCTAACATATAGATTCTTTTAATTTATATATTTATTTATTTGCTTTTATTGTTGTTCATGTACAGTTGTCTCTATTTTCCCACCATCATTTTTGCCCCCCACTGCCTACTTTTTGATATTTAAATTTTGTTAAATTCCTTTTTGTGTGAAATTCCATTTACAAAACAAAATTGTCTTTACAATATATTGAAAAACTAAACGCCAAGTCATTAAATGTGCAAATCAACTGCATGTGTGTATATATATGTATATACATATTATACATGTATAGTGCTTTGTAGCTTAGTTGTTATATATTTTATATAAAATATGTTATATATTATATTTATAATTTATATGTTTACATTTCATATTGTATAATATATTATATACTTACATTATATATAATATATTTACATTTTAATGTATTATATATACCTGACACACATATATATTTTAGAAATCTGAAGAATGTCCTCAGTAAATATAAATCACTTTCAATATGATAGGTGGTAGATATTAGATAGCTTATTCCAAAATTCCTTCCTTTATTTTTCAAGTATATTTATATATTAGCTTTTAATTAAATTACTACTTATTAAATAAGTGTAATTGCACAACAAAAAAACTAAAATAATTTGTGACTATATTAAAATTTTTATATGGCATTAAGAAATAGTTTGTTATTATTTTTCTGTTTTGTATAATGCTGATTTATTCTTAAGTGAATACTATCTAATTATATATATTTATTTATGAAACTTTTATTATTTATCTTTATTAATAACATATATGTAAACTTTTTAACAGATGTTCTGTCACAATTGTCAAACTTTTCACGGCCAAACTTCTCATATTTTCCCCCCAAATGCTTGAACTCATCGTTTAGTTCCTTGAGATTTTCCTACATAATTCTTCAGTCTTCGTTGGTCAAGAGTTTGCTTCTAAACATCTGACTAAGTAGTCACTCTGGACTTCCTTTTGCTATCTATCTACATGACTCCTCTACTTCTTACAAGTTATTTTATTTTGCTGAGTATGCTTCCATAAGAATATATTTCTCCAAATCACAGTGACTTTGTAAATGATAGTAGAGCTATTTAATGAATAATCAAGGCAATTATACTATCTATATAAGCTATAGCATTTCACTGTCTTTTCCAAGTTCCTGACATTCCTTAAAATGAGTATTGGGTCATAGAAGGGTTGAGAGTTGACCAAAACACTCCACAGGCTTTCTGATTACCACCATTTTTCTCAAGTACTAGAGATTTTACATTTAACCAATCTCTTTTTATTTTTATGCCCATGTTTATTTTTAAATACCCTTTCTTCTTCTGATATATTTCCTTTGCTCTAGGGATTTGAAATTAAAAACTTATTTTTATTCCACTAATAGTTTCCTTTAGATTAATTTTTTATTTAATATAAATGATAAAAAGAGAATGGCATCTCTTAATCTTCAGAGGGGATTAAAAATTTAGCATACTTTACATTTCCACACTAACTTCCTCTTACAGATGTCCCTATATCATTCATATAGTTTGGAATTTACATCTGGCTGATCATAATTACATTCTGGTTTTGACCTTATTTTTTTTCAAAAATTACTACTGCTTTAAAAAATATTAAGAATACCACTAACAACATTTTTTTAAAAACTCACTGTATAGTGTTGATTGCTGCTTATATAGACTTCTAATACATATCCCCCACATTTTACTTCCTTATTTTAGTTTATAACTCAAGTAACTGTAGTTTGTTTTTGAGTAATTTTTAAAAGTGTACCAGTGATTTTCAATATCAAAAATATTTCTATTTTTTTGCACATGATCAGCAAAAATACATTTCCACATTTTGTAAATATACACTTTGAATCTGTAAATAATGTAAAGACACAGTTTTGTCTTCACATTGGCAAAATTTATTTTATATTTATTTAAATAGTGTTTGTGTTCTATCTGTACTACATTTTCATTCTTTTAATTTTAGTCAAAATACTCATTATACATATATTTTATTCTTTTTGAAAATTATTGTCTTTTTGGTATTTTTATTATATATGCATTATATTTACTAACTCTTCTCTCTCCCTCTCTCTCACGCATCATTTTCGTTGTTGTTATAAAGTGGAAGAATGTATTAGTTTAATTTTTATTTTGTTAATTCTATTTTTGTAAGTAAATAATATTCTCACTAAGCCTTCAGTATGGTTTTTAATTCCACAATTCGTGTTTTCATCACTGTACATCATCGGCCAATTACATATTATTCTTTCATCAGACACCAGGTTTAATTTCATGAATGTAATGTCCCCTTGAATACTTGGGTATACCAGTTCTTAATCCTATCTTTTGATAAAGATGGTCTAATACTTTTTCTTCTGTAAGTATTTCATTCTGGTTCCCTAGAGCAAGACTTGTGATGTAGAGTTTCTGATATTTTCTGTTGCCTCCTTTGAAGGAAGCTGAAAAAGTTTCTGCATACACTCCAGACATTTCTCCCAAAAAGATATACAAATGGACAACAGATATATGAAAAGATGCTCAACTTCACTAGCTTTTAGGGAAATACAAATTAAAAATACAATGAGGTACCACCTCACATTTGTTAGAATGTCTATTATCAACAAGACAAGTAATAACAAGTGTTGGAGAGGATGTGGGGATAAAGGAACCCTCATTCCCTGCTAGTGGGAATGTAAACTGGTACAGGCAGTATGGAAAACAGTATGGAGGCTTTTTAAAAAATTAAGAATAGAGTTACCTAATGACCCAGCAACTCCTCTTTGGGTATCTACCCCCTAAAATTGAAAGCATTTATTCACAAAGAGAGATGCATGCCTATGTTCATTGCAGCAGTACTCATGGTGGCGAAGACATGAAAACAACCTGTATCCTTTGCTAGATGATTGGATAAAGAAGATGGGGTACATATTTACAATGGAATATTATTTGGCCATAAGAAAAGATGAAATTCTACCATTTGCAATAACATGGATGGACCTTAAGAATATCATGCTAAGCAAAATAAGTCAAACAGGAAAAGTTCATTAAAAACCATATGATTTCACTCATATGTGTTATATAAAAGCGAAAGCAGTAAATGAACAAATAAGAACAATACAAACAAAAACATAATCACAGACAACAGTATAAATGCATAGATACAGACAGCAAAGGTATGGTAGTTATGAGAAGACAAGGGGGTGGGAAGGAGGCATTAAAGAATAAAGGGGGTCAAATATACGGTGACAGAAGATTTGACTTTATGTGGCGGACACAATGCAATAAACAGATAGTGTATCTACATAGAATTGTACACTTGAAACCTATGCAATCTTATTAACCAATATCACCCTGATAAATTTAATTTAAAAATAAAAGGAAGGATTGTGCTAGAAGTAAAAATCTACTCTGCTAGGGAGCCCATGTAAAAGCTTTCTATCTCTCTGCCTGTTTTCAGGTGAAAACCCCATTACTGTATCAGCAGGTTGCAGGCAGGTGTCTGCTGCAGGTGGAGGCTTTACCAGCGGGCCAATTTCAGGTCTCTTACCTCTCCTTGTTCTCTAATCTGACCTCATCACTGTGAGGTAGAAGATAAATTGACCTTTGCCAGTATGCCATTCATGAATGTCTATAAATGTTCTTCTACAGTAGTGGGGATTTCCAAAAGATTCTCAACATCCTTTTTAAAATATCTTTGCCTAATCTACATCTAACTAAAGTTTCTCTGGGTTTTCATTATGTAGAAGTTTCATTCATTCAGTTTTTCTTTTTGAGAGCTGAGGATATAGTAATGACAGAAGCAGAGACTTTGAGAATCATATATCCTAAGGGGGAAGAGTCAGATAATAAACAAGTGAACATGTAGATGTGTATTATGACAAATAATGAGAAATATTAGATGGATAAACAGAATGAGGTCAAGGACATAGAAAGAAGCAGGTGAAACACTGTTTCTAAATTTCATGCTGATTTAGGGCTCCCCTCCTCACAAAAATATTTTTACGTCTACTTAATTTCTAATTTCTTTGGGAATCTAGTGTTAGAGGTGACGGAGTGGTGGCAGGGTGGCAGGAGGAGTTAGATGCTTTCATTCACATGATCTTCTTGCCTTGAAGTCTTTCTCCTTTTACCTACAGACTCTAATCTTTGAATATGTATGCATGTATGTATTATATATATACATATATGTATTTGAACACATGCATATATGTTTTTGAATATGTATTATATATAATTTAGTTTTCAACTCAGATGCCTGACTAAAATTTCTCATTGACTAACCATGACCACACCAGTATGTTATGTGCACCTCAGACTCATCATGTTCAAACAGAATGCATAGTTCTCTCAAAACATATTGCCCCTTCTGCATTCCATAGAGATCAGTGTCATCACAATGAGCAGAATTGTCCAGGTTTTGAACATCAGGTCTTCTCCAGTCTCTGTGTTCCCTCTGCTTCCTCAGGTCAGGTTCTAATTCCCATCTGTTCGACTTGTCTCATGCACCTCAACTATTCAAAAGCAACTGATTAGATTTCCTAATGACTGTTATTTTTTTTCTCCCAACCCACTCTAAATACTGAAGATGCCATTATCAGCCTAAAACATGTGTATAATGTATAATAACATCACTCTGGCTACAGTAACCCCCAACAAATTATTTTTAAATCAGGAAGCAGGTTAGGTAGTTTTCTATATTTAAGGTATATTTAATTGGGCATGTCTTATTTCAGTGTCTTTATATGTTTAAAAATATAAAATGATTTATGAAGTCAGTAAGATGTTCTAACTATAGAGCTAAGATACAAAACTATAATTTTCAGCATTTAAAAATATTTATAATCTAAAAAAATGTAATTGTTATTCTTAAGATTTGGCTTTGTTCGCCTTCCCTGATGAAGACTGTAATCATGTGAAGATTGAAGTTTATAACTTCTGTTGGCTTTGAGTTAAAGGCATGATACAAAGTTCAAAACCATTTTCTCATAAGGAAAATAATTTTGTTTTTCTTATATTTGAATAATATCAAATAGCTTAAGTAATCCAGCTCAACCATGCTAAAGCGGAAGAAAGAAACTATACAGCATGAACTTTTGCCCAGAATAAAAGTGTTTGAGGAAATTATGACCAACTGAAATATGAGAGAAAAACTGTAATCAGCATGTCTTCTAGTTTTGGTATAACCTACATAGCTATAAATAAATATGGATATCCTAATCATTTCAACTAACATAGGAATGCAAATAGCTTTGCAGTGAAAAGCAGCAATTTTAAATAAAGTACAACATGCCTATATATCATTTGGACAGAAGAAAAGAATAACCTTTAGACAGCGAAATTCCACAAGCAGAGAGGTAGGTGAAATGATCTTGATCAGAGAGGAATACAGGTCAAACAAAGTACACCCGCTCACTAAATTTCCTTGTCGTTTTGAGACACTTTGCAGAGAGGGGCAATTGAACCACGATGATAATTACCCAGGAAATTGCCTTTACTCTTCATTTTAAAATATCATATAATATTTAAAGCCTACCTACAGTTAGAACCTCATTCATTTTAAGGAGAATAGCCCAGGGTAGAATATAAGAAATGAAAGCAGTGGGGCACAGTCCCACAGTGGGTGAAATTTTTTCATCTGTAATCTGTTAGTTAATCAAAGATGTGTGAGAGATTTTGGAAAACCTACATGTAGTTTGCTGGTATCACATACTCAAATCTCCCAAAATCACATTTTGCTCCCAACACTTTACCTTTTTTCTCCAAGATTCTCAAAGGAAACACATTTCCTCCATCTTCCAGAGCCTACACTGTAGAAATGGCAAAGGGAGAGCATGAAAAATTTGGGGGTGGGTGCTGGCAAGAGAGTACATGGGAATGGCTCATCCCTCTGAAGATCTAGGGCAACTTATTTGAAGTGCCTGTAAAATGCATCCCAAGAAAACTCATCCTTCAGCTTCTTTCTTTCTCTTTTCATTTTCATAAAATCTTCTGATAAGCCTCCTCAGTCAAATCGACCCAATAGGATGATTAACCCAAAGGGTTATTCCTGTGCAAGCACCTTGTGCCAAGTTTTACAAAATAGTATGCATTTAACGTTTTAGTGACAGTAACATTTTGTGACGTTATGCTTTCAGTACTTTGACTCTTAACTCAACAAGTGGCTTTGTTTCTCTCACCCACACAAAAATGTAAACAGATATTATAGTTTTTGGAGAAACTTCCCTGGCATTTCCTTTCTGCTTTTTCAACTACAGCCTTGTCTCTGTGTGCCAAAGGCAGACTGGTTCCAACAAGGCATCCTTGCAAATGCACAGGCAAACTATCAACAATGCTATTGTCTTTAGAAAATGTGCAGAAAAAGAGCTGACATTTGACATGCAAGGTAAGCCCAACAAAGTATTCAGAAGATTATTCTTTCCTGCTGTTATAATCCACTAACTTCTTGTTGTTAGTTCTTAATCCACTATCATGTCTAGACTGTTTCTTCTATACCTCCAACAAAGCTTTGGGAAAAATAAAATTGCATCTTCACATGCTTCTACACCCTTCAGCTATTGTCACCGGCCAAATCATGGAAATAGCACACTGCATTCTCCCTTTGGAGTTTGGACTTTTTGTCTTCTGGGACATTGGCAATCTGCTACAAGTATAATAACAGACAAGAAACACAGGTACTTGAGGTTCTTTTTACCAGATTAATTAAATCTTCTTTTGAAACAAGTACTAAATAAACATTAAGAGGATATTACTATAGCTTCTGGAAAGTATTAGTGCAACATAGCTAATACATAAAGGATGATATTCTCACTATATTAAAAAGAGGCATGTTTGAAAACTTTAAATATGTTGAAATACATTTTAAATAAAGAAAATATACTCTAAAATAAAACTTATTTCTTTAATTCAAAGCATTTATTATTATTAAAATATATAAAGGACACATGGACAAAACCAAGGGGGAGGGTGGAAGGAAGGGAGGGAGGTGGGTTTGGAGGGGGTGGGGCGGAGAAAATACCGACAACTGTAATTGAACAACAGTAAAATAATTTAAGAAATAAAAAAATATGATGTATTCAAAAAGTGAGGAGGCATTTAGACGTGTTGGTTAGAAGCTGTCCCCTTTACTCCAAATTCCCCTCCTGCCAAAACAATTTAAATAGCCCTCGGGAAAAGAAGGGAGTCCAGCTGCCTTTTAAGTCAGGGCAGCACCAAATGAGACACAAGAAAGTTGATGTAGAATAATTTACAATTTCCTTAAAAATGACTGCCATGAAGTTTAAAGTCATCCAGAACTGCAAAACTGATCCCAAAAGTCCAATGGATACAAAGACGTTTCAGGCTGTAAGGAGACCATGTCGGCTTTTCATCACAATGTGCATCCAAATAGATGTTGCTAACTAGAGAAGTTTAAAATAGTTTTACATGAAACAACTTTTGTAAAATCTTTTTTTTTACCATGTTTTCATTAACTGTTGAACTAAGATAATTTAAGAGGAAGGAAAATTAAGAACCATGAAAGACAGCTATTTATAAATCTGTCAAATATATATTTGGGTGCTTGCTTCTGTCTATATATGACCTAAATCCGCGGGAATGTGACAAGCTGGAGAGGGAAGACTAGTACTTTTTGTAGTGACTTGTGAACATATACAATATTACTAAATATTCTCATATTGGGTATCAACTATTATTTTTCTTGGATGAAAAAGATAAAAAAGAAGTGAAAATTGGGGACCTTTTGAGTAAAAAATGGGTGAAGAAGAAAAATAGCCTTTCTACTTTTATAAAGTAAGACACAAGATGAATAACCAAAGTGAATATGGGCTTGGTATATGTACCAGTAGGTTTGGGAAGAGGGATTAGTAAAGATTGTTGCTTAAGTTATAGAATAGGGTAAGGGAATGGTGAATAGCTTTTATTGAGCAATACTAACTGCCACAGATACATAGTATACATGGAACCTAGGGTTTATCATCCTCCTTCTATGTTCCAAGCAACATACAATGTTGGTCAGTGTATTACAGAGTAGGAAATAAAGTTGAGAAATAATCAGATTATGGAAGGCCTTAAAATATATTGGCCCATATCATGGATCACATAAAAATAAGTGTCTCTTACCTGCCCTCTGAGGCAGAATCATGCATCCATCTGTTGCATTCATTCTTCGTTCAGCCATTCATTTACTGTGAACAGAAAGACAAATGGTATACAATTTTGGCCCTCAGGCTCTCTCCTCTTTCCTCCCTACTCAGTTAAATGAGGAAAACAAGCAAGCAAACAGACATTAAGTGCAAGGTGTTTAAGGTTATGTAAAAGTATGTGAAGTCAAGTAATGCATTGCATAGTCATTGCACAGTCACAATCACACAGTCATTGCAGGATTAGTTGATGAATCTTGATCATAAAGGTGCTTAAATGCCTGCATCTCATAATAGAGTATAAATTATCTGGGGGTTCCTATCCCAGAGATATAGGCAACCACATGAGGCTATTTTTCCAATGGATATTTGTTTAGAACCCACCATATGCCAGTCACTGCTCTCAGTCCTTGCCCTGTAAGTGTGTAGATGTTGGGGCAGGAATCATATGATAATCAATAAATAAATCTGGTACATACTATAACTTTAGGATAAATGTAATTCATCTTCTTAGATTCACAATTCCAGCAAAAAGAAAGATCATAATTTAACTGGTTCAATAAGAAGTTTAAAAAAAAGAATTTAACTGGTATTGAATACAAATATTACTGTTATATGAAACAACCACAGGCATATTATGAAGTAAAATGCAAAATCCAAGGAATGTTTGGATAAAATACAAGATTTCAAATTAAATGTGTACTTGTAATAGACAGCTCAAGACTTTAGCTTAGTAGGTTGCTGGTAAAGTTTGCACTCTTTTGCTATAAGCAATACCTTGTTGGAAAAGTTAACATAAGGCTGCTCAAAATTCATGGATTTTTTGCCACTGTTTACACGGACCATCAGTTTTTGGCAAATAATAAATGCCTCTTAGAAGTCTCACAGATGTAATTTATGAGGATTTTTTTATATCAGAAATATATTTTTCCTCTAAAAAGTCCAGAATTAGTTTATTCAAACCATTTCTTATAGAAATATAATTCCAAAATGTTAGGTGTGGTCACCTTTACTACATAGGGATCCTATTTTTCAAAGTACAATTTAACTTAAAATCAAATAAAGCTTCACAAAAATCAATTAAAGCTCCATAAAAATCAAGTGATACATAAAAGTTGCACTATTTATGAACATTTTAGTATCTTGAAAATGAGAATGAACATATTTGGGATGTGGTTCTTTTCTTGAAGAATACATCTGTTGAAGTCATCATTCTTCACTAGTAAATTTACAATTAAAAAGTCTTTATTGATAATTAACCATTATACATCCAAATTTGGATTTTAGCTCTTTTTATTCCAACTGAAACATATCTGAAGACTGCGAAAGAGGTGAGAAGAATTGAGGAGGGGCTATGGGGGACCCTCATTGCTGGGAGATCGCCATAAGAGACCCAGTGCAGCTGTCATTTAACACCTGTCCTCTTTTCAAAAGCAGAGGGTGGCATAGAGAAACCAGAGAAATACGGATTAGAGAAAACTACAAAAAGATGGATAGCCTATTGTTTCTGATCTCTTGGGTAGCAGAAAAATTGCTACTAGACCAATGCCACATTTGAAGAAAGTGTACATTATACAGTGTTTTCTCTACCACATAATTAATTGAATGATATGTTTTAAATTGGGAACACAATGCAAAAGATAGCCAAAATAATTATTAATCATGTTTATGAGCAAAAAAAAAGTAAGAGTTATTATAAATACCATTGAAGAGAGATAGTAATACAAAATGATTTTTATTATCTTTGAAAAATTGCTTAAAAACAGATGTAAGATAGTTATTCGAAGGAATAATCTGTTCATATTAACACGAGAGGCAGTTTAATAGTACCAAAGGCTCTGATGTTAAAGATTGTGGGCAATAAACTTAGAAGGATTAAAAACAATCTATTTCCAATAAAGGCAAAGACTTTAATACACCTAGATTTTAAGCGGAATGTAAAAAGAAAGAACCCACTTTTACTGCTTTGAGTTGCTCCATCTAGGCCTACTTGAGGTTTGTGTTCTGTTTTGGATATCGTGTGTTTGAATAGGAAGACAAACTGGAGTGAGTTCAAAGGAAAGCAACTGAACTGATAAAAGGTTTGGATATAAGACAGACCAGTGAGCAATGGGCATGTTCAGGCTAGAGGAGAGACAATTGAAGAGAGACATGTTAATTGTCTACCAGCATTTAGGGAGCTGTTATGGGAAGAGAAAGTAGAAATTCATGTTGAACATTAGGAAAAGAGTAGAAAGCCATAAATTTAGGAAATTCATGGGAATTGCCTAGAATAATTTATTTTTACCTTTCTAGGTAATTTATATAACTTGTGACTTGACATCATTCAAGTTCAAGTACATAAGCACAAATGGCATGTGCTTTTAGACTTCAGGGCACAAAAAGATCGCAAATCAACGTTTGTGGAAAAAATCTGGTTGAAAAGAGATATGTGGCCTTTATCTTATGATATGAGTAGCTTGAAGTGATCTGTGGGATCCCAGTGCCATTTAAGATATCTCTGAGTGAGGATAAATTTTAGTTATTAGGAGAGGTAAGAAAAAAAAACAAATTTTTCTAACAAGCAAAGGGACACTTGAGGTTAGTATCTTTACATACCGATGTCTCTAGAACATTCTGGCTAGCTCTGACCACTAAGTAAGCAACAATTTTCTTTCACCTATTTTCAATGCCTCTCCTGCCATTTGGTGGTACAGGGGGCAGGAAACTGAGGGAGTATAAAGTTTTATAATTAAGGCTGGATTAGTAGTAAGAATGTCCAGCAACCCAAAGGCTGAGAAGTGTTTTTGATGTTTGAAAGAAGTGTGTAATATTGGATTAAGCTACAAGGAACCAAGCATTATTTTTTGTCCAGCTAGGCTTTGATGTTGGGGTGGAGAGGGCCCCTTGCCCCTTTGCAGTTTACTCTGTGCAATTGTGGTACGCTGCTCCATGTTTTAATCCATTGCAGCAGAGTCCTTGAACCAAGAAACACTGACACTCATTCTCATTAACGGGTTGCCCTGGATTGCCATTTTATTTCTTGCTGCTCTGATATTTTCTCACTTTAACATTTTCTAGTGACTTTGATTGATCTAATGTAATCTTTTTTCCCCACTTTTTACCAAAGCATGAAAATTTCCCTGCCAGGTGGATATTCCCCAATTCTCACAACTCAACTTATGATTTTTTTAAAAATGAGAATGGCTCTGAACGGTGAGATCTCATAACTCATTTGAATGGAAAACAGTTGGGGGGTTGCCACACTTCATTGTGCTTGATTGCTGACACTAGTGGCAGCTGTTACTGCCCATCTATCTTCAACCAACTGTGAGCATATCCAGATCTCTCCCTCCCTCTCTCTCTCTCTGTCTCTCATGCACATGCACACACACACACACACACACACACACACACACACACTCCTCTTTCATTAACATAATAGAGTTGGGAGAATACTAGAGTATCCTTTCTAAATTCTGTCTTCAGAAATTTTTAGCAAAATTCTGGTTGATTTTGTATTTTCCACTCCCAAAATCTCTTTTTATTGTATTGTAGTTATTAGCATATTGCATTAATTCAAATCAACAACAACAACAAAAACACCCTGAGGCACACATAGCCATAAGCTTCTAAAAGAAAAACCTAATGAAATCATGAATTCCAAGTTAATCAGTTTGTCCTATTTATATAGTTAAGAAAAGCAGTTTCTATTTCTTTTATGCTCCATTGGGTTGTTATAATTTCAAGTTCAAGAGGGTAATATATGCATAAAATTTTGTTGTTGATTTCTATTTGAGCAAAAGATTTAGTGTATACACTGTGCCAGTGCCTATTAAAACAGAGAGGTATAGCAAATGATTCAAACTAATGCTAATCACCTGAATTTCAGGTTCCAATAGGCTTTAATTACACATATACCAGAGTCTGAAATGAACACTTTTTACAGCTTTATAAAGATGAACAAATTCCTTTTGCCCTTCCTTACTATTCTCATAGCTGCCATGAATACCTTAGATAGCTCTATTAATTAAGTAGTAATTATACCACTCTTACCAAATAATTTCACAATATAAATGAAGATAGTTAATGAGCATTATTAATGTGTAAACCATTTCTGTGTGACCTCTTCTCAACTCTTTCTATTTCTGCAAGAGGTGTGTCTCTTCCATGGGATTATAAATACAAATTGATATATGCACATACTAAATGTGTATTCACTGGAGCAATGCGATAAGCCAAACACAAAATTACTTATCTGCACTGAGATTACTGTTAATATATGAATATTACTGCTTTGTTGTTGAAAAAGAGAGGACAAGAGGGAGACAGTTTCATTCTTCCTTAGAAGAACAGATAACTCATTGATAGTCACATATTTTAGCTACTTTTTATGTACGATAATAATAATACTGATGAAGTAGCCTTTGAACTGGATTACATTTTTACAAATTTAAAAGTTTGGAAATATTCCTTCATCTACTTTCTTACCAGCTTCAGTACAGTTAAAAAAACCACAGAATATGGAAAACTTAGAACTTTTTTTGGTTGCTTTTTTTTGCTATTATTTTTAATGAAAGATCTGTGGAAAAATAAACAACAATAAAAATAATATGATATTAACACATAAAAATTTTCCTAGCTAATCAATAAGATTTTCAATAAAAACAACATTTTTTGTGTTTGTCAACTGTAACTACCTGTCATGATCAACGCCATATTATAAGCCACATTGTAAGTCACTATGCCTCCTTCTCTTTTATAATAAAATGTACTAAATAATAAATAAACTACACAGATTTGAATATACACATGTGAACTTACTATCTTCATAACGGCTAATGTATCATAAAAAAGCTTTACGATACAATAAAAAATGTTAAAAAATAAAATAAAATATTAAATATCAAGAAAAGTCCAGTGATCAAAAGTAAGTGACAGGGCCAGCCCAGGCTCAAGAGAAGCTATTTAATGTCATGGAATCTTGTACTTTGGTTCATTGAGGTGGGGAGCATCTATGGAGACTGACTACCATGTTCAACTTTTAACTTAATTAGAAACAAATCATGGGTTTCAGGCCAGGTCAGGTTGCCAGAGGGCACGCTAGAAGCAACTACACATTGATGTTTCTCTCTCTCTCTTTCTTCCTCCCTTCCCCACTGTCTAAAATAAATAAATAAAATCTTTAAATAAAGTGTTCAATAGCCACAGGAAGGAAGGAGGGAATAGTTCTGCCTTAGAGAAAGGAGAAGAAAGTTGTACTACAAATGACAAAATCTGAACTGAATTTTGAAGAATCACTACATTTTATACGGATAAAAGGGAAAACGTATTCATAGGTAGAAGGAATAGTATAAGCTCACACTAAAATGAGGAATACATGATGTGGCCCAGAAATAGCATGTACTTCAGCACAACTAAAGCAAATATTTGGGCCAAGAAAAGGCTGGGAAAGTGGACTTGGACCTCCACAGGAAAACGTTCCTGTGGATACACGTGTTTGGGAAATGACGTACTGTCTTCAAGTTCTCTTAGTAACTCTCAATGGACCGTAGAATACTAACTAACAATAAAGAAATCCCTTAAACTACAAGAAACTTTCCATTATAGTTGAATAGAGAATGCTTTATTGATACAACATGAACAAATCATACCACATCTTTATATTTTTATGGAACATCCTTAGGGAGACATTTATAGCTCCAAAGAGGTGAAAGAGATGCTAAGATTTCCATTATAGAAGTAAACTCTGATAATATTTTGGATGGCTTTCATAGGAGCAACACTGGAATGAAGGAGTCTATCTAGAGTAAAAGAAAAAAATGAGACCTTAACTGAGGAAGCAACACTGGGAACAAGGATGAGGGCTATGAGCACATCATCTTTCTTAACTCTGAGTGTGTCAGATGGATGAGAGGACTGCAGTTCCTGTGACAGCTGTTACTATCATTCTTCTTAATGGAAGTGTTACTCGATTATGTAGCTAATCATTTAGTATTGACTTAAACTGAAGGATGAAAATGAAATTAAAAATATACATATAACACATCACATATGACCTGTCTCCACCACACTAAGCATATTGTTAGACCTGGCCAAAGGACTGGGGAAAATAAATTACCTAGTTCCCATTACCCAATCAAATAAAGCATAGCTGTTACTGTTTTTAAAGCAAACTTAGTTTTCCTGCAGCTGCTAAATTCTAACAGGAATTTATCATTCAGGTCTTTACTCAGGGGGTGATAAACTACAGAATAAATAGTGTTATAAAGACTAATTTTGCAGAAGAGGCAAGCATTTCTTTTCAGGCTTTTCCCCGTAGCTTAAAACATACACTAAAATGTTATTCTGTAGAGGTATTGCATTGTTAATGCTTCCCAGGGACTGAGTTATACGGTATATTCTACAAGAAAAAAAGGTATCCTGATTGTTATCTGTACTTTTAGAAAGTGTGAATACAACTTAGAAATTAGATCTGTAACAAGTTAAAAGCAACATATACACAGGGGGTTAAAAAACACTGCTGGCTCAATTTTAGTAGCCATTGGGCAATTATTGACAGGTGTATGTATAGTTACAAAGCCCCTATGTTGTTTATTTCAGTGCCTGAAATGATGCTAGAGGCTCAACACCTGTGGACATTTGCACACATCTTTTAGAGCCAAATTTTCTGCAAAGGCGAGGGAAAACTTCCATTGCAAAGGAAACTGCTGAAAAGTAGAGATATATACTTGATAACTTCGTTGCTCAGACACAAACGTATTTATTCAGGTCTCAGTAAACCTTGCTTCCAAGAACCAAATTCATTGCATAATTTTCATTATGCTGTCCATTTACATTTGCAAAGAAATCACATATTTTGAACTTTAATGCTAAGATTAAAGATCTAAATGCTAAAATTATATTACAAATGTGCTATTGTGTTTATACGAAAAAATGGCAATGATGATAGAAGCTCGTATAGTACAGCTTAAAACACAATGTGATAACATCTATTTGATTTCAGTAGAAATTAGTACAACCTTCGTTTCCAGAGAAAGAGGAGTTACATAGACAGGAAGGGATATCCCCATCAAATAAGGTTTCAGAACTATTTGTGTCATACTTTTTATTTTCATACTCTATTGTTAATAGCAATGACAGCAATGGCAAAACATTCCTCAAAGAAAAGTTCCATGACAAAGTGTTAGTGAAATAATGCCCATAAAATATTTTGCATTCACATGGCACATAATAAATATCTAGTAACAATTAAGTTTTACATTATAAAATAAGGACATGGTAAATTTGAGCTGATTGTAAGCAGGTCTTGTCACGAGATGAAAAATACCAGTAGAGAGAAGTTTGTTTTTTTTTTAAATGTGTTTTTCTTGTCAGAGGAGAGTGTCGTTCAATAGCTGTTAGGCAGCCAGCATTTAGGGCTTGATATAAATGCTTAAAGGGGAATGAATATGCTTATTAAGATAATATGAAATTTAAAGGTATATCAATCTCATAAAATGAGTTATCTTAAAAATTTATTAATATAATAATTTTTACTTCATTTTTTAATTTTTCATGTTATATTTTTCCTTCATTAAACATCCTTTATCATTTGAGAAGTTTTGAATATCTTACAAACAGTATATGTATCCCATTTTATTATCCCGGTCTAAGTTTCAAAGAGAATCTTGGACCTCCCATTACAACTGATTATAGATTCAGCAGTTTCTTGCTGCATGCCATCACTGCCTTCATTGCTGTCATTGTCGATTTTGTCTTTCTGTCCAGTCGTTCCAGAAAAAGAAAACTGAGTGCTACATTAGCAAAAAGTTCTTTTTAAATGTTTGGGCTTATTTTAATAGCACATTGATTCTCCACCCTTAAGGAAGAGGAAAAATGCTCATCCAGGAGTTTCATGGAGATGGCACATTTCTCCAAGGTGTGATTGTTCACCGATCCTGTCATACAAGTAGTTACTACTGATAGAAATATAAAGAATGTTGGAAAGTACAGTGCCAAGTAGACAATAACACTAGTGAGGAATTGGGGGTATTCCTTGAATAACTGTAATGAGCTAAATCCAATATCTGCCTACCTTTTCTACCCTCATGGTTTGTATCTCTCCATCATTCCATGATCACATCCCCCACTAAATGGGACCTTGAAAATTGCAGTAATCTTCCATCTTGCCTAATAATAAAAGCATTCTTCTTTTCACCCATTACCCTACTATAAAGCTCTTTTTTATTGAAGCTCTTTAATCTATCAAAATCTGTTTTAAAAATCTTTATTGCTTAAATCAGGTATAAACTCCTTAGCTTGCCTTTCACACTTTCCATTATCTGGCTCAAAAACCACTCTCCAAGCTCATGTCTTGGTGCATACATTTCTTAGTGTTCACTGAAATAAAAAATTTATATTATTAGAGCAAGAATTGGGTAACTCTGGTTCTTTTCATGAAATTTCTCTTCTTTGAAATGAACTCTTGCCAAATGTTACTTCATGCAGCTTAGTTAAAAAATCCCTCCACACTGTACTTATGTGTGTTAACACAAGCACAAGCATGCTGATATGTATATGCAATTATATACCATACATATATATCCTCTGCATATACACACATAACCTATGTAGAGGTCTTGGATAACTTACCATTTTACATGACACCTAGCAGTGTAAAGCTTACATGATAGGAACTATGCTAACTCGCTAAAAAACTAAATTACTGATGTGTTGATATTTAAGCCCAACATGTTATAAATAATTTTGCTTCCAATACAATGTAATAATATTCTCACAAAAATCTAGCTTCAAAGATGTTTTCATAATATTTACTGTGATAGAAAAACTTAAGAGTCACCCAATGACCAATAGTATAACACCAGGGAAATAAAGATGGTCTATTCCTACCATGCAGTACAATATAACCATTTAACTTATCATTATAGAAG
The DNA here is from genome assembly GCA_039655065.1 of Glossophaga mutica. Lineage (NCBI taxonomy): Eukaryota > Metazoa > Chordata > Mammalia > Chiroptera > Phyllostomidae > Glossophaga > Glossophaga mutica. Next base: position 148,040,255 of record CM077303.1, on the reverse strand, counting down.
ACTGCATGAAAAAATGGTTATTATATACTCAACTGAAAAAAAAAACAGTGAAACCATTATATACTCACCATGCATGACCCCCACTTTCTTTCTCTCTTCTGTAATGAATTTTGGCTTTCCTTTAAGGTTCACTTTTCAGCTCTATGTCTTCCAAACAACTTTTCCTTTTCTCCTCACAATCTTCACTGAATTCCCATCTTGCTCATCAGCTCTGCTGCATATCTCAGCACACACTATGTGCTTGTCTGTATTATCTGACTGCTTCCCATGTGTCATGTCTGCCTCATGAGGTTATAATTCTCACTAAAGAAGTAATATTCCTTTTTAAAGTACTTTATACAATATCTTTCATTGTATTAAATATATGGCAGGTACTCCATAAACATTTCTCGCTAGATTAATAGACATAAGATTTACATTTCTATACCATGAGAAAACAAATAACTTTTTAAAAATGACTGATTTGCCTTTGTGCACTTCTATTAATGCTAAAACAACTAACATTGATTAGGAGAGATTTTTGACACATGTATTTGATAATCATAAAACACCATTCTTAGATGAAGAATTAGAAACAGATCGAAATATAGTCTCATTTTGCTTATATACCATAATATTTAAACTATTAAGCTTTAATTTAAAAACAGATATTTTGGAAAACATCCTCAGCAAAAGAAAAACAGAACCCACAAAAAGAATTAAAAGATATAGATGAAATGAAAGCAACATAAATACCAGATGAAGAGTTTCAAATAATGGTTATAAGGATGCTCAAAGACCTTAGAAAGAGAATTGATAATCTTAGTGAGAACGTAAATAAAGAGAGAGTAAGCATTAAAAAGAATACAGAATCAATAAGAACTAGTCAGAAATGAAGATTACAATACCTGAAATGAAGAATTCCCTTGAAAAAATCAGCAGTAGGTTAGATGAAGCAGAGGTTCAAATCAGCAAATTATAGGACAAGATAACAGTATCTGCCAAAAAGAGAAAATGAGAAAGAAAAGAGACTTAAAAGAAATGAAGAAAATCTAAGGGACCTTTGGAACAACATGAAGTGTAACAACATCCTCATCATAGGAGCCCCAGAAAGAGGTGAGTGTGGGCAAGGGATAGAGAACCACCTACTTGAACAGCAAATGGCAGAAACTTTCCCTAACCTGGTGAAGGAAAAGTCATAAAAGTTCAGGATGCCCAGAGAGTCACAGCAAGACAGATCATAATTAAAATGGCAAAGAGCCAAGACAAGAAGAGAATTTTGAAGGCAGCAAGAGTGAGATAGTCAGTTACAGACTAGGGCATTCCTATAAAAATCTCAGCTGACTTCTCAACAAAAACACTACAGGCCAGAAAAGTCTGTCAGAAAATGTTTAGTGATGAAAGCTAAGAATATGCAGCCTAGATTCCTCTACCCAGCAAGGCTATCATTTGAAATTGAAGGCCAATAAAGAGTTTCCCAAACAAAGAAGGGTTAGAGGAGTTCATTACCAGCACTGCAAGAAATGTTAAAAGTTCCTTCGTTAACAATAAGGAGAGAGAGAAACATAGGTACAATAAAAATAGCAATAAATGAGTATCTATCTACAACCTTAAATGTAAATGGATTAGGTGCTCCAATCAAAAGACATAGAGTAGCTGAATAGATAAGTAGATATGACCCAATTATATGCTGTCTACAAAATACCCACCTCAGAACAAAAGATGTCCACAGGCTGAGAGTAAAGGGAAGGAGAAAAAATATGCCACACAACTGGACACACAGACGCAAAAAAGCTAGACTATATTTTGTTATATCTAACAAAATAGTCTTCAAAACTAAGGCCATAAAAAGGGACCAAGAGGGTCACTACATAATACAAAAAAATATTAATCCAACAAGAGGACATAACCCTTGTAAATATATATGCACCCAATACAGGAGCACCTAAATATATTTTTAAAATATTGGTGGACTTTAAGAAATATATCAACAACAATATTGTCATACTAGGGGATTTTAACACCCTACTGTCAACAATGAACAAATCTTCCAGACAAAAAAATAATCAACAAGGACATAATGACATTAAATGACACACTAGATCAAATGAATATAATTAGTATTTACAGAACATTTCACTCCAAAGAAGAAGAATATACATTTTTTTCAAGTGCACATGGATCGTTCTCAAAGATAGACCACATGTTAGGTCACAAAACAAATCTTAACAAATTCTAGAAAATTGAAATCATATGAAGCATTTTCTCAGACCACAATGGCATGAAATTAGAAATCAATCTCAATAAAAAGACAAAAAACATTCAAATACTTGGAGGCTAGCTAACATGTTATTTAATAATGAATGGGTAACCAATAAGATTAAGGAGGAGGTCAACATTACCTGGAAACAAATGAAAATGAACACAAAACAACACAAAGCTATGAGACTCAGCAAAAGCAGTCCTGAAAGGGCAAGTTCGTAGTATTACAGGCCGACCTCAAGAAGCAAGAAGAAAAATCTCAAAGAAACAATTTAACACTACACCTAAATGAACCAGAAAAACAACAACAAAGCCCTGAGCAAGTAGAAGGAAGGAAATAATCAAGATCAGGGCAGAAATCAATGACATAGAGACTAAAAAAAAAATATATATATATGGAAGGTCAATGAAATCAGAAGCTGATTCTTTGAAAAGATAAACAAGATTAACGATCCTTTAATCAGACACACCACAAAAGAAAAAGGACCCTAATAACTAAAATCAGAAATGAAATAAAAGAAATAAAAATTGACACAACAGAAATACAAAGGGTTGTAAGAAATTACTATGAACCACTATATACCAAGAATTTGGGCAATGGAGATAAAATGGACAAATTTCTTGAAACATACAACTTTCCAATATGGAATCGGGAACACACAGAAAATCTGAATAGACCTATAACAAAGAATGAAATCAAACAATAAAAATAATAATAATTAAAAAACCTTCGACCTTTTACTCATCATTGTCATAGACCACAGTCTTCATGCAATCAGAAGTGGTTTTAATTAGGCACTAATAGAACCAAATCTTTTCATTAGTGTTAACAAATATTCGCAGTAATGATACCAAAGTTTTAACTTCACCTTACCGAGAGGTCAAATATAATCAAATGCTTTAAAAAGGCCCTCCACCACACCATCACTTTATCAGAATAATCACCTTTTAGATGGTTTAAGGTATTTGAAATGTGTGCAAGCCTGCAAGTAAAACCAATGGCTCATGGAGCAACTTAGAGCATTTTATTATACTGGACTATTAAACACATTCATAGTTCATTAAAAAAAAAAAAAAAAACAAATTAAAAAAACACACACACAAAAAAAGTCCTGGACCAGATGGCTTCACAGGCAAATTTTACCAAATATTCAAGAACTAACATAGATCCTTCTCAAAGAATTCTAAAAAGTTCAAGAGGAGGGAATACTTCCAAGCTCTTTTCATGAGGCCAGTATCATCCTAATTCCAAAACCAGATAAAGATACAACAAAGTAAGAAAATTATAAGGCAAGATCTCTGATGAACTTACATGCTAAAATTGTCAACAAAATACTAGCAAACTGGATATAGCAATACATTAGAAATATCACACATTAGGATCAAGTTGGATTTATCTTGGGGATGCAAGTTTGGTACAATAGTCACAAATCAATGCTTGTGATTCATCACATAAACAAATGGAAAGACAAAAATCACATAATCATATTAATAAATGCAGAAAAAGCATTTGCTAAAATCCAGAACCCTTTTATGATAAAAAAAAATCTCAGTAAAGTAGGAACAGAAGGATCATACCTCAATATAATAAAGGCCGCATGTGAAAAACCTACATCTAACATCGTTCTAATGGGCAAAAACTAAAAGAAATCTTAAGATCAGGAACAAGACAGGGATGTCTGCTTTCACTACTCTTATTCAACATAGTAGTGGAAGTCCTAACCATAGTGATCAGACGAGAAGAAATAAAAGCCATCCAAATTGGAAAGGAGAAAGTAAAACTATCATTATTTGCAAATGACATGATATTACATATTGAAAACCCTAAAGACTCAACCTAAAAACTACTAGACCTAATCAATGAATTTAGCAAAGTAGCAGGATACAAAGTCAATATTCGGAATTCAATGGCATTTTTATACACCAATTATGAGTGATCAGAAAGAGAAACTAAGAAAACAATTACATTTACTATTACAACAACAACAACAAAAAAGTTTTCTAAAATAAACTTAACCAAGGAGGTAAAAGTCCTGTACTCAGAAAACTATAGGACACTGAAGAAAGAAACTGAGGAAGACATAAATAAGTGGAAGCATATATCATGTTTATGGATTGGAAGAGTTAATATCATTAATATATCCATTCTACCCAAAGCAATCTATACACATAATGCAGTTCCCATTAAAATACCAATGGCATATTTCACAAATATTCCAAAAATGTATATGGAAACAAAAAGACCCTGAATAGCCTCAGCAATCTTGCAAAAGAAGAACAAAAGTGGAATTATCACAACTTCTGATATCAAATTATGCTATAAAACCACTATAATAAAAACAGCCTGGTACTGGCATAAGAATAGACCTATAGATCAATGGAACAGAAAAAAGAGCCCAGGAATAAACTCATGCCTTAATGATCACTTGATATTTGACAAAACTGGCAAAAGCATTCAACAGAGCAAAGATGGTCTCTTTAATAAATGGTTTTGGGAAAACAGGATGGATATGTGCAAAAAAATTAAACTACACCACCTTCTCACACCATATACAAGAATAAACTCAAAGTGGATAAAAGACTTAAATGTAAGTAACAAAACCATAAAAATCCTAGAAGAAAACATAGGCAGTAAAATTTCAGATATATCATGTAGCAGTTTTCTTGTCAATGTATCTCCTAGAGCATTGGAAACAAAGGAGAAAATAAGCGAATGGGATTGCATCAAATTTAAAAGTTTCTACACAGATAAAGAAACCATCAGCAAGACTCATAGACAACCCACTTCATGGGAGAACATTTTCACCAATGATATATCTGATAAGGTTTTTATCTCCAAAATATACAAAGAACTAATACAACTCAACACCAGAAAGGCAAACAACCCAGTTAAGAAATGAACAAAAGATCTGAATAGATGCTTCTCCAAAGAGAACATAAAGATGGCCCATAGGCACATAAAAAATGTTCAATGTCACTAATCACCAGAGAAATTAAAACCACAATGAGATATCATCTTACAGGGATTGGAAGGGCTACCATCAATAAATCAATAAACAAGTGTTGGAGAGGTTGTGGAGAAAAGGGAATTCTTGTGCACCATTTGGAGGAATGCAGTCTGGTACAGCCACTGTGGAAAACAATATGGGGTATCCTCAAAAATTAAAAATGGCGCTCCTTTTTGATCCAGCAATTCCATTTCTGGGAATATATCCTAATGACCCTGAAACACCAATACATGAAAACATACCCTATGTTTATGTTACTATAAACATAGGGATATATATATATATATGGATATATATATAAACATAGGGATATATATGTATATATACACATATATAGTTATGTATATATATAACTATATTGTAACTATATATATAATTATATTGTAACTATATATATATAGTAGTTATATATATATGTAGTTATATATGTATATGTAACTATATATATGTAGTTATATATATATAGTTACAATAGCCAAGATTGTAAACAGCCTAAGAGCCTATTAGTAGATGAGTGGATTGAAAAAACAAAACAAAACAAAATACAGTGGTATATTTACACAATGGAATACTACACAGTAGTACAAAAGAAGAAACTTTTACATTTTTTGACAGCATGGATGGACCTGGATATTATCATGCTAAATGAATTAGGCCAATCAGTGAAAGACAAATACCACATGATTTCACTCATATGTGGGATCTAATGAACACAGTAAACCAACAAACAAAATAGTAACAGAAGCTTAGATACATAAAACAGACTGAGAGAGACTAGAAAGGAGCAGGAGGGCACAAGATGAAAGATGGAGAACGGATTAATTAACCAAAGAACATTTGTTCACAACCCATGGATGTGAACAACAATATGAGGATTGACTTGGGGTGGGGTTAGGCTGGGGCTGAGTGGAGGTAGGGAAAGGGAGAAACCGTGGGAACAACTGTAACAGCATAAACAATAAAGAAGAAAAGAAGTATAAATAATCATCTGGAGTAGATCAGAGCTAGTTTGTAGGCAATTCTGAGAGGACTGAAATAGTTTCATTTGGACTCAAATTGTGTGATCTCTAAAGACAATCCAAAAATATTTTATTCAGTTGACTTTGCCCTTATGCATGTGCATATTTGAAAGGGAGAAAATTCCACCAGGGAGCAGGTCAGTAAAATTTTTCATGGTTTCCTTGATGTAAAATGATTGGATTTTTAAGCAGTTGAAAAAAATAAAAAACAAACAAATCAAATAATAAATAGATATTTTGGAATATAAATTATATAGTAAACTTCACTAAGCATCTTAATGATAAATGATAAAAATATAACAAAATGATAAAATTGTGAGTCACCTATTTTTAAACCACAGCAATTAAAAAATACATGTATCAAAGCTACTGAAAATATAACAAATCAGAATTTTTTTTTTAAATTTTGCATTTTAATCAAAATGTGACCCTTAGCAAAACCTAAATTTAAAAAACAGAAAGTTAAAAAAAAAAAAAAAATGCCCTGGCTGGTGTAGCTCAGTGGATTGAGCGCGGGCCTGCAAACCAAGGGATCGCGGTTCAATTCCCAGTCAGGGCACATGCCTGGGTTGCAGGCCAGTTCCCAGCATGGGACACACAAGAGGCAACCACACATTGATATTTCTCTCCTCTCCCTCTCTCCTACCCTTTCCCTCTAAAGATAAATAAATAAAAAAAAATTAAAAAAAAAAAAACCAGAAAGTTAATGTCTTATTTCTTTGTTAGAGAAGCAGCATTATCTTAATTCAGTTGGAGGCAGACAAGAAATAATTCTAGCAAGATCAAATAGTAGATAGTAATACACTATCATAGTATCATTCACTGTGGTTTTAAGTATAGTATCTCAGTTCATATAGTACTATTATTACATACACTATCCACATGGTTCTAAGATAGAAATCACATAATCAAATGTTGTCAGACCACAAAAGGTTGGAATCATTCAGAGTTGTTTCTTACCCAGAACAACCACCATGGTTAGGGCACTGGGTTACAAATCACGATAGAAAAACTTTCTCATGGGAGCTCACATATGGGAACTAAAGTAAGCTCCATGTGCTGTGGCAGAACTTGGCAAAAATTGTCTTGGAATCTTCTTAAATCTAAAAGCTTGAAGGTTTTATATATCAAACCTAAAAAATAAATAAATGAACTCATAGACACAGAAAACAGATTGGTAGTTGCCAGTGATGAAGTGTAGGGAAAGCAGAAGGGTGAAGGTTGTCAAAAGATACAAACTTCCGGTTATAAGTAAGTTCTGGGGATATAATATAAAGCATGTAATGCATATCTGAAAGTTGCTAAGAAAGTAGATCTTAAAAGTTCTTGTTACAGGAAAAAAGATGCATAACTGTATGAGCTGATGAATGTTAAGTAAACTTGTGATAATTATTTTGCAATATATCATTGACATGACATTGAATTAGTTTAAGGTGTACATAATGATCATGTTGTACACCTTAAACTAATACAATTGCATATGATAATATGATAATTTTATCTCAGTAAAAAGGGGGATAGGATCTAAAACCTAAAATGCCCATGAAAGCAAAAAAAAATTTAAATGTCATTAAAATATAAATTACCTATGATTTGTTTTAAAAATATAATTAGAGCAATAAGAATTGTCCTTTTCCTTATTCGACTTGACATAGCTTACATTTAAATGATGTTCCACCAAAACGTCATACTATTAAAAAAAAATGTCAGATAAAATGACCTGGGCTCCTTTAAGGAATGTCATAGATTTCTTATTTGGTCTTTCACCAACCAGATACTTCTACAAAGATACACAGGGCTTTGGGGAATGTGACTTCTACAACCCTTGGTAGGGTCCTAGAGGACTTGGGAAGAATTCTAAATAAACAGTCTTTCAGCTCAACCTAGCTCTGAAGCACTTACAAGCCCCTCTCCCTATCTTTAAGTGGGTCCCACTAGCTCACCACCAGCCTACACTTGTCAATACACAGCAGTCCTAGATTATCAGAAACCAGATCCTGCTGGGATGCATAAACACCAATCAACAGCCCCATCAGCCTCCAAAGGTCTCCTACTTTGTTTATAGTAAATAGTGAGACAGCCAGAAGGCCTAGCCCTTCTGAATTTATTTCATTTAGATATTATATACATGTCTGTCTTACATGATTGTTCTGTGCTGCACCCTATCTGCTTATATTTTAAAATAGTAACTTTATTTTTCTCTTATTAATAAAAAAGGAAAAAGTTAAAGATAATGTGTGACCTCTTCTAAAACTACTACTCACTCAACTGTATTTAACCAGATGAAGGTAAGCACTAAAGTGCAGAGGCAGAAAATGAAGATGCCTCCATTTTTTTTCCCTAAACTCTAATACTACACTCTTATAGACATGATTGGTCATGGGACCTTTTTTCCAATTTAAGGCAGAGACATCTCGATTTATTATTCATCCAGAGCTGTATTTGAAATACAGATGTTTCAGGCCACAGTCTCTTCTAGTGGATGCAGCTGGCCTAATTCTTTATTACTGCCCTCAGATGATGACACATAAGAAAGCCCTGACAGATTTTGGATGATGTGCTTTCACTGTGGGAGTGGCTACTACATGAAGCACATTAAGACGGCAAAGGAAGCCCTGGCAGCCCATGGGCAGGGTCACCACACTAGATCAGAGAGCTGAGCATCTGACAGGGCTGAGAATTCAATAGCTTAGTCATGGCACTCTCTCTAGAGAAGAAGTAATATTTTCTTGTAGAAGCCAGTCTGAGAATTCCACATTGCCAAAAGGGCAAATTTAGGTCAGCAATTTTCTTTTATAAAGTGGATATTGTCACATTTTGGGGTGTATTGCCATTCATTAGGTTTTAGCCAGTTGCTTCCTTGCACTTTACCTTGTGTCTATGAACAAGGGTGCATCATCCTAATTTTGCAAAATTGATATGAATCATCCTCATTCATATAAACATGTTGAATTTACAAGTGTATTGTCATATATTCAACATATTTTTACTTTGGAAATATTACATGCTATCACATCCTCAAAGTGCAAAAATCAAGACCCAATTTAGGGGTCTAAATGATCCCTCACGATATGCTCGTGACATCTTTAAAAAATAAACCATGTCATTATATGCAAAGCTTGCCTGATGTTCAAAGAAAGGAAAATTGCTCTTAAATTCTACCCAGAAAACAGATTACATGTAGAACAGGCTGAGAACTCAAATATGAAAAAATAATCAGAATAAAGGATTTCAACCTTAATTTAAAATTTTAATATTGTATCATTAATCTAATATTGCAAAGATTTTCCAGTAACTGTTGATGACATAATTGAAAACTTAACTCTTAGTGAGTGTTAAGCAAAAGATCAGATAAATGTGACATAATCCATTGGAAAGTCGATCACTCAATCCACCACCTGGCTTCTACAAGGGCCACCTCCTCCCTCCCTAGTTAGCATGATTAAATTTTCCTTAGGACTTCAAACTGTGGTACTTTCCTAGCAGTTGAAATTAGTGAAAAAAAGAACTTAGTCCACAAAGCAGCGTTTCTGTCCTTAGCTGAGACATCTTCACTCCCCACACTTAGACCACTGCCCTTCCACTCCTTGTCTGAGAATCTCAGATCAATACGATAGATAAAGGTAAAGCTTAAGGTAAATGATTATCCTATAAGATGATGGGAATTGTAATTTCAGTGTATAGCAAACACTACAGGGTACAGTAAGCTTACAAGCATAAAAAAATTCATCACTTATTTCCAATGATTGATTTGTATTCTAGTTTAATTAGCCATGAAAGAGTCCATTTTTTCAAAGCTTTCCTTTACTTTTCATTTTTATTTCCTTTACTGCTGTCTGCTGTAGAAGCTAATCCCAGCTGTCAAGTGGAGGAAATTTAAAGGTAGACACTAAATAAAAATATTACCAATCATGAATGCATTTTCATATATCAACCAAGGGTCTCGAAGTTTTTCTAGACAGACTGAAATTTATAATTATATTTCTGGAAGGTTGTCTTATTATTATAATTAATTATTTTAATTGCAATCTCATCATTTCAAACATAATCTGTAGAAATAAACAGATTAGTCTCCTTAGAAGCAGATGTTTTATGATATCCACTAAACCTATAATCTTCATGTTGTTCAATTGTTAGTAAGCAATACAACCAACTTTAAGAGGAATATACACTTATAGAACTCTGAAATGAATGAAAACCTGGCCTATAAAGTGGATGAGGTTCAGGGTGGCATAAGGGATTGGGAGGAGACTGATGGAGGGAATGATTTGGTTACTAAAATAACAAACTCACAAATGCATTCAGAAATTCACCAAGAGTGTCCATGTTTATTTTAACTAGTCCCCACAAAAAAGGAAAAGTCAGGACAATAGTGAGACCAGCTGTTGTTTTTCTTGACTGGGTCCCAGCTCAGTATGCTGAGGAACTCTACTTGAGATGGCCTGGCTGAGACAAATGTTCTGTCCTCACTTTAAATGGCAGCTGGTTATTAAATGACTCCCAATAGAGTGAACACTTGCTATTGACAATAAGGTAATATAAGGACCGTGCAGAGCAATCAGGATGGGAATGTGAATGAAAAATCTTTAATCTGAAATTACAGCTGTCAGGGTTATATTATAAAACATGAAAGTTGCATCTGCAGTTAGAATTAATGTGTCCCAAAAGCCAAGTTTCTCATAAACTGCATCTTGCAGATACATATTTTATAAATAGACTACCAGTCTTCTATAAATCAAAGAGAACTGTGGCCTATATTAAGGAATTAAAAGGGGTCATCTCTGCTGGCTTTGGTATTTGTTGAACAGCACTGGGGAGGAGGTACAATGTGAAATGAACATTGATTTCCAAAGTCTGACAGAGAGGCTGGAAGTATTATCCTTGCACAATAATATCCCTGATCCTGGCACCACATACATATAACTCTAAGTTATATTTTGTTATAAGCCATGAATGAGGAAACACAGGGATTGTGACATAATATAAATAAGTAAAATTGACTTCCTGGCAAATTTCCCAACGAAATGTAAATTTGGGTCACTGGGTGTTTTATTTAAAAGAATAATATAATCTCTCTGGGGCAATCACATTTAAAAATCGTCAAAGTCTTAACAATATAATTTTACATCAGAGATACATAAATATCAGTATTACTAATGCCACATAAACACAAAAAATCCAGGGTTTGGAAACATTATTAAAGATCATCTAGTCCAGAAACTCGTTTGTTGAAACCTGGCTCATTTTTAAAACAAACATGTCAAATACAAAACTACATATATATTTTAAATCTCTGAAAACATTGGGCATTTGGTCTCACAGTGCCTGAAATCCTATTTTTGTATTTGATGATGTGTTTCACTTAAAAGACTAAGATGACTATAATGAACAAGGTGCTATTTTTACTGCGAACACTTAAGTTATCTCACTGTAGTGAGCCATCGTACCTCTGTTATATGAAGATGAAGCATGACATTTTCATCAGCTACTTAATATAACAGATTTTCTTAAAGTGAGAGAGAAATAATAGATATATAGATAACAGCATCACTCTTGCAAACTTAATATCTATCTTGTTTGGCATTATTTACCCTGAGAAATTCTCAGAAATTTACCACTGCTATGAAAAAATAGATAAGACATTTTTTTTCTTAAGAAGAAACTACTTACTTTCCTTGAGTAGTAATTGTGGCCCCCAAAAGGAAATCATATTTTAATTTTTCTATTATATGGTTAGTGTTAAATTGTAAAAAAAAAACAAATGCATAAACAATGTGTACAAGTGGATAACTCCTTTTATCTAATTTTGCAGAAGACTAGCTGATCTACCCAAGACAAACCTTCCTCAGTTTCCATGGTGAGGAATTTCCAAAGATAGTTGTTCTGGCAAAATTAGTGGGGTACAGTAATTTGGGCACCCTAATGAAAAGAATGGGTTCTCTCTTTACCTCTGGAGTTTGCAGACTAATTATGTGCTACGATTACTAGATGCCATAGGACTTTCAAGTGGCGTCAATGGCTAGAATTACTTTTGTGTCAGTGTTTCACAATCATGTCTTATTTCTATGGACCTGATCATCAGTTTCCCATTCCTTGCAACCTCCAGATTAGTCATTACAGAGAACTTTGGAGACACATCCTTTGGTTGATGACTCAGAAGCTTCCACTGGTGCAAAATGCAGTAGCCAAACTGCTTGAGAATTTGGGCTGATGAGAAAGCTGAAGACGCAATTCAAGCCCAGAAAATTATATGCCAACACATCAGAATGCATCAGTGGGTCTAATACAATAGGTTGTTAACTAAATTTAAAGTTGTGTAGATTTTTGTAAGCTGTAGCACTGTTATATTTTAATAATTTTGAATTTGAATGTAAAAACATTAATAATTCTATTATATTAATAGAATTCTTAAAAATGAAAACAAAAACTTTAAGTATATTTTCCTTCAGTAATAAGTTCTGAACCCTACTAGTCTAATAGTGAGTACAAAAGAAATAAAAGCTAGGGTGGGGATATAACACTGAAAGAGTGGGAACTGATACCAGAGCCTTTTAAAGGAAAGAGAAAGGGCAGAAAGACAATCTGAGAAAGACAGCAAAAACAATGAGTGAAACTTGGGGGTTATAAAACAAAAACAAGAAACACTTGGGGACCAACCCTGCAGTACAAAATGCTTCCCAGAGCCCCCAGTCACCTGAAACTAAAGTGACTCAATACCATCAGACATGATGTACATAGTGAGTTTCGAACAGGTACTCAAGATATACAGAAGAGCATTTCATGTCTATCCTTCAGAGCTGTAAGAGAAAATATAAAAGAAGGAAGGAACACAGTAGAGTGGACAAGTCACTTGGATTCTGGCTTCCAGAATATGCACACTTTGCCATGTTTGCAAATGACAAATTAAAGGAAAAGAGAGATAATCTGAGAGAGACAATTGCCATTTTTAATAGTGTCATAAAAGAGCATTAAAATAAAAAAATGAAAATTACCATTTACCCTCACCATCTTTTCATAAAAAAAGAGATTTGATATTTTAACTCTAAAAATTAAGAACATAATATTAGAACAATGCTCTGTTCTTCCCAAACAGTGTCAATATATATTCTCTCTTCCTCCACTAAAAATATGAATGCAGAACAGATGAATTACAAAATTACAAACAGATGAATATATAACACTACATTTAGTGCAAATGTTGTGTTATAAATGTTTGTAAATGTTTGCTATGATATATAAAGTGAAGATTAGAAAAATCAGCTTGTTCCTAAATTTTTGATGAATCAAGGTCTAAAATAAAGTTTTATAAAATTGTTATTAAAAACACAAACAAGATTCTTAAAATATTTAACTTAATCTGTAACATTTGAAAGGAAAAAAAGATTATAGCTTCCAGACCTCCTATGCATATCTGGTGACCTCCCAACCTGGTGAGGTGAGAGAATAGGGAGGTAAAGATCTTGTGACCAGATAAATAAGACTCGTATGAGGCTCAGAGAATTGACCAACTGACACAGAACACTCAGGATTCTGAGGAGAATCTAAGAAATACCTTAGACTGGGTGAAAACTTCATCACCAGCTGTTGTTGATTGGAAGTAGACTAGGGTTTGGCTAACCAATGTTGTAACATGAGGCCTTCATCTGACATAAACTCTGGGATTGGAAAAGGCCATAGAGATTCTCTAGTTTAAACTAAGCGCCACTTTTGTGTGTCACTTGTTTAGCCATTGCCTCTGAGTTTTAAACCTACTCTTATGTAATCAGCTTTCCGATACTGGGGCTGGGACCCTACAAATAACATCTGTCCTTTGCCAGCTGCTCCCTATTAGGATATACCAATAGGGTGCTCTAGAAGGAAGCTGGAGGCAAGAGGAGGAGGAAAGAACGTACTCCTCCCTTCTGACTTCCTGTTTGCTTCCTGTGTCTGACAGCATCACTCACAATGCTTCTTCACTCAAAAGAGAAGAGTTTGCTCCACTCGATTCATTTTGCAGTTTTGCCAACACTCACAGAATCTGTTTCATACTTTCTCAGAGACACTAGCATCAGCCAAGTTGCACCTCTTCCAGAAGTCCAAATTTCATCTCCCAGCTGCTAACTTCTCATAATTCCAGACTCACTGTGTTCTCCCAGCCCTTAGAGTGGCATTTGTTACTTCTGTGATAAAGTATTCTCTTGGTCTTTTTCAGTTCTTTAATACTTGTTAAATTCTATTTGTTAAAATAATCAATGTGGTATTTATGTCCAGATGGGCCTTTACTATATGAAGATTACATTTTTAAACAGCTTTATTGAGATATATACCATAAAATTTGCTTATTTACAGTGTATAATTCAATAGTATTTTGTATATTTACACAGTTGGGCAACCATTAACATCTATTTTCAGAATATTTTCATCACCTCAAAAAGAAGCCAAGTACCCATTAGTAGTTACTCCCCATTCCCCAACTCCTAATCCCTGGTAATCACTAATCTATCTTTTGTTTCTATGAAGTTACCAATTCTGGACATGTCATATAAATGGATTGTCATATATACAGTGTGTTCCCCAAAATTCATAAGTTGCAACCTTAACCCTCAACGCTACTATATTTCAAGAAAAGGTCTCTAAGATCAAATGAAGCCATGTGGTGGGGTCCTAATCCAATAGGAATCGTGTCCTTGTAAGAAGTCAGAAGAGATATCAGGAGGCTGTTCGCAGAGAGGAAAGGCCATGTGAGGACACAGTTACAGGGCCAAGCCCAACCAAGAAGAGAGACCTCAAGAGAAATTAAACCTGTCAACACTTTCATCTGGGACTTCAAGTCTCCAGAAAGGTTAGAAAATAGATTCTTTGTTCTTTAAGCCACCTAGTCTGTGATAGTTTGTTATGGCAGCTTTGCAAGTTAATACATGGAGTCAAGCAAAAATGTAGTATTCTATAACTGGCTTCTTTTCACTTAGCATATTTTCAAGATTTAATCATTTTTAGCATGAATCAGTATTTTATCCTTTTTTGTTGACAAACAGTATTCCAATGGATGAATATACCACATTTTATTTAGCCATTCATCAGATGATGGACTTTGGCTTGTTCCTACTTTTTTTCTGTTATAAACATTTGTGAGTAGGTTTTCGTGTGAGCATATGCTTTCCTTTCTCTTGGTTATATACCTATGTGGAAGATTACAATTAAATGGGAGAAGTGGAGAAGAGAAAGTAACAAATATATAATTACATTAGATTGTGTCACCTAGTTGCAGTTGAAGAGGGGTCTTTAACCCAGAGGTTGCAAGTTAAGGGACCTCCAAACAAGTGTTGACAGAATATCCTAAGTACTTAAGAAATATTATTGCTTATTCTGTACCTATCCTTTAAGTAAGTACTTGAGGTCCTGCAAAATTTAATTTATACAGATAATCAATTATTCAGAATTACTCTGCATCCACACATATTTCTTCATTTCTCTTAACCAGATTACCTCAACTCTCCAAATCTCATTCTGGTTGAGAACCTTTGAGTGTCTAAATTTGTTCTAAATCTTCTCTTTGCAAAAAATACTCATAAAACTAGTTACACATTCTGCAACAGACTGGTTTAGCTTTACAAAATTTCTGTATACTTGGATTCTATTACATATAAGAATTAGTCTCTTACTTTTCTCCTATTTATGGTTCATTCTTATTCTACTCACCATAGCTGAAAAAACTCTTCTGTTGGTTGTAAATTCAACCTATCTCAACCCTATCATGGATAGATTTTAAAATCCAGAATCTACAGTTGACACTCCTCCCAACAAGTCTAATGTGGGCAGAAGTGTTTATAGTTTGGAGCATTTTTCTGATGACATCCACTTGTAATCCCACTGCTAAAGAACAGAAGGCCCACTGGTCCCAGAAGAAGAAGAGCTGAATTACGTAGCCTTAGTCCTGTCAGTACCTTTGTGTCCTTGGCAGGGGTAATAACTTCACTGAGTCTCATTTTTCTCAACTGCAAAATAAAGCACCTGGATGAGACGATATCAAAAGTTCTCACTATTATTAGAGAGACTACCTTCAGTATGTTTACATGTTTAATGCCCACCTAATCAGCATCATCTTTTTTAAAATATATATCTTCATATAAAAATGTCTGTCTCCATGTTCACTTCTAAGAATGCGAAGAGGGGGCTTTGGGGTAATCCTCCTCCTCACATAGATTATGATTTCATAATTTGTCATTTCTTTAGTAGAAAGACTCTTTTTCAAAAAGATAATGTGTCTTCAAAAGGAAACATGTTGTCAACGGCTGTCATTAATACCCTACAAGAAATAGTTTGATTTCCAACCACATGGCTACATCCAAAATAACAGGCTAAGCAATTATCTCCAAAATAGGATACATGAATCCTAGCAAAAATGCCCGACTTCTATTGGAGTATGGAAATAAAATTTCACTAACATTTTTATTAATGTTAATTATTCATCATTAATTTTATTTCTGTATATTTTTATAATGCACATATATTAGTGTAGATTGTATATATATAATTTGAAAATAAACATAAATACTATTTTGAGGTTGAATTTTCCAAATTACTTATTGATGAGTTGCATAAACAAAAATTTGGAGACCCTGGGCAACTAGATAAGTAAATTGTATGGCATGGAGAGAAGTTACAAAAATTGTTTCAAGCAGGCCACCTTGAGAAAGTCAGGCCAGGCTTACTGGTGCTCCGATTAGAGGAGGGCAGGGCAGCAGACTGGTGTGAAAAGCCTATACGGAGGATGGTCTGGGGAGAGTGATGTGATGCTGAGCCCAGGTGAGGATCACAGAGGAGTTATGAAATAGAAAATTGTGCTTTAAAAAAAAAGAAAGAAGAGATTTTACCATTTTAAAATTTAACTTTGAAAAACTCTTTTCTTACTTCTCTGTGCTTGACTTTGTACATGACTTTCAAATGCAGCTTTTTGAAGACTTTTCCTATTTCAAATGGCCTTTCAGTTAGATCTCTGTGAATATGGTCTGCCCAATGTGTTTCAAATTAAAGTACCCAAATTCACTTGTGTTCCAAGTTAATATGTCTGTATCCCCAAACAATTCCTCTCTAAATAAGAAATATATTACATATTTAGCTATGAACTTATAATGATATAAATAACTAAATCTGGACTAGCTTTTACTTCACTGGGGAAAATCATATTAAAAAACATTAAAGAAACTTTGAATATAAATAATTTAAATAACTTAATAACTTAAATAATAATGAAAAGGTATGAGAGGATGTTAACCTACATCCAAAACTTTCTAATTTATTTGGGTTTGTCTACTTTCTATGTGCTTAGAATGTGATAATCATTGATGTTTAGAACAAAAAGAGTAATTTGTGATTAGAGCAAACATACTATAAAAACAATCAACAGAAAAGGGAATTTTCGCAGTTAAATTTGAGAATCTTTATAAGAATACTTATTTCTACTTCATTATGAGGTGGAAAAAGTCTCTTCTATTTTTCTTTAATATGCTGCACTTGGTTAACAAATGCAAATAGTTTGAGAGGATATCCAAGTAGAAACCATTGTGGTTTGAGGGTTTTCTTGTCATCTTGTATTAGAGAAAATGATGCTGAATCATATATACTTAACAAATCAAAAAGCAGCAGACATGTGTAAGCAATGAAAATACCCCATAGTAAGTAATCATCATGATGCCACTAAAGGAAAACAAGACCTTTTATTTACTTAACACATTTTACCAAGTTCCATAGAGGAAGAACATTTTTACTAAATACTGTTGAACTGAAATCCTGCCCCCTCCAATTTCATCATAGGTACAGACATCTTCAGTAGATTTTAATACCAACTGTAGTAAATACTATTTTCTTCATGGTAATGAATTTCCACTAGACACAAGGGACATCATTCTTATAATTAGTAGAGATAATTATGCATATCTCCTCCAAACTTTGGGGAAAAATTCAAGAGAATCAAATCATGTTCTTCAAAATGGGAAACCATGCAAAAAAAAAAGATGACGGTCTCAGAGGTTATGATGGAGACAAACTTTGCAACATATGAACAAGTAGAACAATTTCTTCTATGTCACAAGCCTAGCAATGGATTGTATGTTGTGGAACTACTGAAAATACAAATGACAATTTAGTCTCATAAACAAAAAATGAAAATGGGGAAATGAATTTACCAGTGAACAGAAATTTCAATTCATTTCTGAAAGTCAAAGAGTTATGAAAGCTAATGAATGGCTGAAACTATATGAGAAAGTTTGAGCCTGAGATAAACTGTGAAGGTTTGCCACAAAAGGGAGATAGGAACCATTTACCATCGAAAACCCCAGAAGTTCATGTCAAGAACAAACAATGAGGAATATAAAAACAGTAATGTTAAATGAAGAGCTGTATATGGATAAATTCAACAACCTGTACCCCCACTGGCAGAAATGAAAATTCAGAGTATATCTTCTCCAGGAAAAAGCCCCAAAGGATTGCTCTCTTACAAGTTTGAATGGATGTCCTTGGTTAAGTTAAGGTTTCTACCATGAAAGTTACTATAAAAGGACTTCTGTCTAAGATGGAGGATTAAGTAGATACACTGTGCTTCCTCGCAGAACCAAAAGAAGGACAACAACAAATTTAAAAACAAAAAACAACCAGAACTCGTCGAAAAATCAAACTATATAGAAGTTGGCAAACCAAGGAGTTAAAGAAGAAACATTCACCCAGACTGGTAGAAGGATTGGAGACAGGCAGCTGGGGTGGAGAGGACTCACAGCATGGTGGCTGGAAGACCAGGGTGGGTAAGGCAGCAGCTGGTGGAGTGGGAGGCCCACATTTGCATGCAAATAAACCAGGAGGAAAAACTGGGGAGTGAGATAGAAACTGGGTATAACCCAGGGTTCCAGTGCAGTGAAATAAAGCCTCGAAACCTCTGACTGAAAACACCAGTGGGAGTTGAGGCAGCAGGAGAAGCTCCCAGCCTCACAGGAGAGTTCCTTGGAGAGACCCACATGGTCCTTGAACATACACAAACCCATTCACCCAGGAGTCAGCACCAGAAGGGCCCAATTTGCTTATGGATAGATGAGGAAGTGACTGAAAGCTGTTTGAGAGCTGAGCAAGTGGCATTGTTCCCTTTCTGACTCCTCCCCCACATAATAACACAAGGCAGTGATGTAGTTGCCCCACCCTGGAGAATACCTAAGGCTTCACCCTTTACTATGTAACAGGTATGCTGAAACAAACAAACAAAAGGCCCAAATGAAAGAACAGATCAAAGCTCCAGAAAAAATAGAACTGAGCAATAAAGAAATAGCCAACCTATCAGATGCAGAGTTCAAAACACTGGTAATCAAGATGCTCACAGAAATGGTAGCGTATGGTCACAAAATAGAGAAAAAAGTGAATGCTATCAAAAGTGAAATAAAGGAAAATTTACAGTGAACCAACAGCGAAGGGAAGGAAACCAAGACTCGAACCAACAGTTTGGACTGGAAGAAAGAAATAAACATTCAACCAAAACAGAATGAAGAAACAAGAATTCAAAAAAAATGAGGAGAGGCTTAGGAACCTCCGGGACAACTTTAAACATTCCAACATCCAAATCATAGGGGTGTCAGAAGGAGAAAGGGAAGAGAAATAAATTGAAAACTTATTTGAAAAAATAAAGAAGGACAACTTCCCAAATCCAGCAAAGGAAATAGAATTCTAGGAAGTCCAGGAAGTTCAGAGAATCCCAAAGAAGTGGGATCCAAGAAAGCACACACCAAGCTACATCATAATTACATTACCCAAGATGAAAGATAAGGAGAGAATCCTAAAAGCAGCAAGAGAAAAGGAGACAGTTACCTACAAAGGAGTTCCCAGAAGCCTATCAGCTGATTTCTCAAAAGAAACCTTACAGGCAAGAAGGAGCTAGAAAGAAGTATTCAAAGTCATGAAAGGCAAGGACCTACATCCAAGATTATTCTATCTGGCCAAGCTCTTACTTAGAACGGAAGGGTAGATAAAGTGCTTCCAACATAAGGTCAAGTTAAAGGAGTTCATCATCATCAGGCCCTTATTATATGAAATTTTAAAGGGACTTATCTAAGAAAAAGAAGATCAAAAATAAAAACAGTAAAATGACAACAAACTCACAACTATCATCAACAGAACCTAAAAAAAAATCAACTAAGCAAACAACAAGAGCAGGAACAGAATCACAGAAATGGAGATCACGTGGAGTGTTATCAGTGGGGAGGGAAAGAGGGGAGTAATGGGGGAAAGGTACAGGAAAAGAGTAGCATAGATGGTAGGTACAAAATAGACAGGGGGAGGTTAAGAATAGTATAGGAAATGTGGAAGCCAAAGAACTTATATGTACAACCCATGGACATGAACTAAAGGGTGTGGGGAATGCAGGTGGGAGGGGTTGTGAAGGGCAGAGGGGAGTAAAAGAGGGAAATGGGACAACCATAATACCATAATCAATAAAATATATATTTTAAAAAAAGAAAATTACTATAAAAAATGAAGTCTTCTGTGTTTGGGTTTTGAGAGACCTTAGACATGATAGTCCTCTCTGCTCACTGAAATTAAATCTAAACCTACCAGTCAGTAATCTGTGTCCAGCCACACACCTTACGGTTTTTCTGTTAGCAGAGGAAATGCACACTCACTAACCAATACTAATTTCTTAAATATAAACAGAAAACCAAGGTTTTTTAAAACAAATAATAAAAAGGAACAGCATAGATGAGAAAGATCTATATGAATAAACAAGAAAGTGACCTTAGGATAAACAAGTAATTCAAGAATAGAACTTTTAAAGAATTATAATTAATACACTTATGGCAGTTCAAAGAAACATTGCATCCACAAAATAAGAACAGGATGCTATACAAAGAAACTATGCAATTAGAAGAAAAAGTTTGTGTAAAATATGAAGTGAAAAATATGGCTTCCAAAATTAAAAATTTCAATTGAAAGACAAGTAAATAAAGTCAAGGAAATACCCAAGGTTATAGAGAAAAACACAAAGATATGAAATATGAGAGAGAAAAAAGCAAAATATGAAGAGTCAATCCAAGATTTCCAGTATCACACCGATAGAGATTGGAAGAATGGGAAATTCTCAAAGAAACAGAGAAACGTGAAACCATTAAGGTTTGAGCAGAGGGGGCACCACTCATGATTGGCATTTTAACAGAATATTTCCAGCATCCATAGCAAATAGACTATAGAGAAACAGAAGTAGAAGCAAGGAAACCACTAAAGCAACTGGGAGCATCCAGGTAAGAGATGATACTTTGGACTAAAGTACTAGAAGTAAAGCTAGATGTGCTTAGATTCTAACCAAAACTTAAAGGTAAAAATCAACGGAATTGTGTTATGTGTGGGAAATTAGAAAAAGAGATGTCAAAGAAAGACTCAAATTTTTAACCCAAGCAACTGGATAAATGGAATTCTGATTTACTGAGATAGATAGTACTACAGAAGGAATAGAGTTTGGAGGTGGAATTTGGGAATAAATACATGATTTGAATTGGGTACATGAGATGCGAAGTTTATATCAGACACCCAATTGGATATGTTGAATACATAGTGAGATATTAGAGTCTGAAATGCTAGGAGGCAATTGTGTGTGACATTTAAAGCTAAGGCGCTGGATGAGTCCACCAAAGGCAAGTATACAGAGCAAATAGAAAGATCCACAATATGATTTCACTCATAGGTGGAAACTAATGAACAAAATAAACTGACAAACAAAATAGAAACAGATTCATAGATAAAGAACAGACTAACAGCTGTCAGAGGGGAGGCGGGTGGCAGAGTTGGGTGAACAAGGTAAAGGGATTAAGAAAAAAAAAAAAAAGAAAAATCCTGGCCAGCAGCTCAGTTAGTTAGCTGATTAGAGCATCCTCCCAATACACTAAGGTTATGGGTTCAATCCATGGTCAGGACACGTAGGAGAATCAACCAATAAATGCATAAACAAGTGGAACAAATTGATGCTTCTCTCTCCCTCCCTTCCTCTCACTGTCTAAAATCATAATTTTTTATTTAAAAAAAGAAAAAAAAGTCCACAGAATGAGTCCTGAAACACTCCATGTTCAGTTGTGAAGAAGACAAAGAGGAGCAGGTGAGAAGAAGCATCCAGTGAGGTGGGAGGATCACCAAGAAAGAATGGTGTGCAGAGGCCAGGTGTGTTTCAAGAAGCGGGAATTCGTAATCTGTACCAAAAATCTGCTTCTAAGTAAAATAAGGACCTAAAAAAGTGACTATTGGATTTTGCAATGTATTCCTCTTTGATGACATAACAAAAAAAATGTAGATTGAGTTAAAAAGAAGTGAGAGACTTTGCAAAACCAGGCAGAAATCTTTGGTCTCAGGCTCTGACACTGCTCTGATGCCTTGGCTGGTGTTGGAGAAGTTTGAGAACATGTGAAACTTAGCGGGCTTCCTGATGACGCCTCCAAGTCTGTGTTTGGCTACCTCACATTTGTATACAATTTAATTATCATTACAATTCTGTGATGAAGCTATCATAACTCACATTTCACAGATGAGAAAAAATTAAGTGATTTGATTAAGATCATACAGGTAATAGAAGCCAAAGCCAGATCTAAGATCTAGGTCTTCTAACTATTCAGCCAAGTAGTTTTCTCTCCCAGCCAAATGTAGTTTTAAGACTATGCAGTCAGAAATTGTGCATGTTAGCAACTGGGAAGTACTTCCTACAACCGAGAAAACATGAAAAAAGGATACCTCTGAGACCTCACTTTCTTACATCGAAACATCTGGTTAACCAACCTTATCATCTGGCTATTAAAAAATACTTTATAACTTATCAGAAACAGGAATACATATGCAGAAAAAAATGCACATATAGACAGGAGAAAGTGTGCTATTTTGAGCATAAATTTTGGGTAACAATGTTGGTGGAAAAGAGAAAAACAGTGATGAATTCTAGAAACTACAGATATATTCTCTAATTATGACCAGATACATTTTATCACTTTGAACTGTAGCCTGGATGAAATGGTCAGGTGATTATGTACCTCTCACCAAGCAGATGTGAAACAGTGAGTTCAAAGTTAGGCACAGTTCCCCTTGAGCAATGTGGGGGTTAGCAGTACCAACATCCACAAAGTTAAAATGACACGTGTAACTTTTGACTCCTCAAAAACGTAACCATATTCTTCCCTTCCTAAGGAGGGGATCTAGTACCCTCCCCAGATACCAAAATCTGAGGATGCTCAAGTCCGTATGTAAAATGGCTTAGAATAATGCATTTGTTCAGCCCCTGTATCCACGGATTTTCATTAACAGATGAAAAATACTGTTTTCCATTCATAGTTACTTGCATCTGTGGACACAAAACCTGGGTATAGGGAGGGCCCATTGTATATTTATGAAAAAACCCCACATATACATGAACCCATGCAGTTTAAACCTGTATTGTTCAAGGGTCAACTGTACTTTCAGGTTCCAAGCTTGTCCTAAATAGAGGTACTAGCAGTTAGGTCTCTGGAAATAGCTATCCTCTCCTGTATATAAATGAATGAACATGCTCAATCATAACTCAATTAGAAAATAACTCAATTAGTTATTATAACTCTTGTCAATCTATTAGCCAGCACATGATGAAACCTAATGTTCTAACCTTAAGAATGAGGAACTGACTCAGAATTGCAGTAGATATTCTGAGGTTAAAAGCAAAGGTCCCTATTTGGAACTCTCCATGCTTTACTTTTAAAGTAACCTTTTCTTTCTTTCATGAAAATGTGTGCAATGAGTGCCACATAATACAGCCTTCAGTTGTGTACGTTAAGTGTGTGGCACTTTATTTTTAGAATATAACTTTGACAATATAGTCATAAAGAGTTTTCTTACTGTACACTGTACTTTCAGATACCCTATTAAGAAAAGTGAAGAATCATTTGATTTACTACCAGAAACACTTGAATCAATTGATATTTCTCATGGATGTCTCAATATGGAAATATTTATCTTAATTTCACTTTCTTTGACGTGTGTCCCTCACAGTCACTACAAGAGAACATATGCTAAGTATTTAGTCGTTGATTCATTGTGACATGTTTTTAAATATTTTATTTTAGAGCCATGCAATTTAAATGGTGGATCAAACAAATAAACAAATAAAGACACTGAGGTTATTCTCCAGAGATATGTAATGTAGGTAAATTTAAAAAATAGTTATATGAGAAATATCAAAGGGCATTCAAATATTTACCAAATCCCAGTACGGACAATCATGTCCATGACAGCATGTATCAGTCAAGTCTGGATCATTAGTGCCGTGACAACAAAGAACCTCAAAAATCTCAGTGACTTACAAAATAGAGCTTTACTTTTCTCACATTATGTGCCTGTTTGAGGTCAGGAATGGCATCTGTTCCATGTTTCCTCATTCTCTTCCTGCAGGGATTTGTCTTATGGCAGACGGAAAAGGCAGCATGGAGGAACCAGTAAGGTCGTAAACAGAGCTCTTGTGATCTTTGTTTAGATACATCCTATGTCATTTCACTTACATTTTCTTAGTCACAGAAAATTGAGACTGGAAATTAATTATAGTCTTCCTGCAGGGAGAGGCAGGACAGTGATTCTCCAGAACTGTTAAATATTTTTAATATTAAAAAAGCTAATGTTCATTTACCAGACACAAAAACACTTAGCAGCAGTTGTTTCAGAAATATATTGGAGCCCTTAGAGACCCAGGAGGACTGCTACTCCAGGTGTAAAGCAGGGAGAGAGCAACTGTGGCTCTCTCATGGAATGGAACCCTGTTCGAGACATGTGGAATATATAGTATGTATGTGATGGCCCTTCATTTCTCTCTATTTACTTACACTTGGGCTATTTGCCTCTCATTTGCAACCAGATCCTATGATCCTATGTTGACATTAGGGCATCCAACTCCTGACCCACTTTTGGCTTAGTGCAGTAGTCTGGCAACCACGCATTGCCAGTCGTCAGCTCTCTCACCAATTCTGTCCAAGTCCCTTAATCCACACCACTCTGCTCTCTGTAAGGACTCCCAGGCCTGCAGCTTCTGCATCCTCCAAGCACCTGTACCACATTCGATCAATCCAAATCCCAGACCTGGTGCCTCTCATCAAATTTGGCAGATGGGGCCACTGCTGTCTGCTGCTGGTTAAGAGTACCTATAAATAGAATGTAAAGAAACAGATTATTAAGCAAATATATCTTTGGTAAATAAAATTTGGAGACAGGGGTTCCAGAGGGATAAAAACTAACTCCCTGTGTAGTAATAAGTATAGAAATAACTGTTCTTTGAGTTGATTACAAACAGGAGGCCTTGGCTGATGGCAGTTGTTGGGAAGGGGTGCGTGACAAGAAACACGTGTGCTTGAGTTAGGTTGGGTTTGGAAGAATGAAACAGAAGCGCAAAGTAGCATGCTCAGGTGGCAACTTTTAAAATATATAATGAAAATATACATAATTATCACACAGAGATCACAAAGACTTGTAATTTCATTAGTTTTCTCCATAACATTTAGACATCCAAAGCATCAATTTATAACATAGTTAAAATTCACACAAGCATTGGCATAACTGTGAACCTTATTTATTCCTAGGTTATAAAAAATGTCAAGTACACATAATGAAAATTAAACTAATGCATATAAAGCAAATTCTTAATAATAAGTAAAGATACACAGTAAATATTTTTATTTACAATTCCAGTGTCAAATCTTTACAAAATATGATAGTTTATTTGATTATTGAACTGACCAACTGTTTTGTTTCAGGTTTAGGATGAAAAGCCAGAAGCATGGGTTTTAGATAAAGGATCCTACCTCTTTAGCCCTCACAGTTTGCCCAACACAGAAATAAAAAAGGGAAATATCCCGCATTTCTTCCCTTCTCTCTTAGATATAAGTGGATGACTCTAAACCCAATGGCACTTTATGAAAGCTATGTTTGAGAGCGGAGTCTTGTGCAGGCTGGTCTTTCTGTTTTTGCAAAAATGGGAGACATTGTTTACAATCTTCCTGTTTAGAGGCAGTAAGTAATCTTTCCTGCCTAACATATGAGAGCCATTTTACATAATCTTTTCCAACTTTTCTTAGAGTACCCTCCAGGGATCAGCAATTCAGGTTAGCTGGTGAGTTCTGTTCTTTGTTCTTTTCAAATGGGCTGGTCTCGAGAGCCTGGCCACTAGCTGGTTCCAGCAGGCCCTGGGATAACATTGGTTGTACATGTTTGGGCTCCTTCACGAAGGGACAGTGACAGCAGGCACTAAAGCTAGTGTGTGATTAAAGTACTTAGCTTTTAGTAGCATTACTTTGGTTTTCCATGTAGGAATATTTCCAGGAAAAAACTTTAAGCACTGAACTTACATTCTTGTTCTTTTCTCAAGTCTGGAAGTAAAGGAAAAGGGGATTAATTTTCCATATGAATTAAAGATGACTTTAGCAATATGTTTCTTTACAAGGTTAATAAACAGGAAAAGGCAAGTGATCAAGATGTAGCCATAATTATTACTAGATTTATTTCAGACTGCTACTTAAAGCTATAAGACACTATCATTACAGGCAATCCTTCTTTAATGTCAACATCAATTTAAAATTACTCAGGATTTTACAATAAGTGGTC
Source organism: Glossophaga mutica (assembly GCA_039655065.1). Classification (NCBI taxonomy): domain Eukaryota; kingdom Metazoa; phylum Chordata; class Mammalia; order Chiroptera; family Phyllostomidae; genus Glossophaga; species Glossophaga mutica. The sequence continues at coordinate 148,013,386 of CM077303.1, read as the reverse complement.
TAAGCTCATTCAAGTTTAAAATGACATCATAAAAGTAGTGACATAAATTTTACCCTCCAAAAATGGTAAAATAGTAATATTAAAGTATCTACTAGTCTCAAGCTATTGTTTGCATAGCTACTAAAGGCATAAAACCACACAGTAGACCAATAATTACAAATGTAAAATCAGTTTCAGATTAAAAGTAAGGATCAAATTATGAAGGAAGTCTGTGGTGTGGTGCTGAGTGCTGATTGGAATAAGGTACAAGTAATTTCTAAAGATTAGCCAAATATTCATTATTGCCCACTAATAGTAAATACAAATTAATTCACTCAATACCATATGTTTTGACATAGCACTGCTTTTCTTTGAGATAACTTACTTGCTAAGCAGCAAAACCACAAAAAGATGCCAACAGTGTAATTTTCTTCTGTTCATTTAATTGACTAATCTATAAAAACACTTAATTCAAATTAAGTTTACCTGAAAGTTAAAAATTAGGAAGAGATGACCATCTCAAAATGCTTATTAGGTCCAATATTTCTTTTTTTCTTTTTTATTGTTTAATTATAATCCTTTGCTGTTGAAAAGACTTTTATCCTATCAATGGAATATACCTAATGTCTAAATTCATATACAAAACTGTAAAACTATAATACATTCATATAAATAGCTATCTTTCAAGGAATAGCACTTAGACATTGGTGGTAAAAGCTTGGATTTTGGACGCAAAGATTATACTTTGGCTCTATAATGTGTTAGAGTAGCTTAATAATAGAACAGATTCTAGGGACAGAACACCTGTTTTTGAAGCCTGATTCTGGAAAAGTAACTTGGCATTTTGGGGCCTCGATTTTGTTATCTGCAAAAACAAGAATGATTACAGGGCCTGCCTCATAGGGTTCATGTGGGTTAATATTTGTTACTAAATCTTAAGCATTTAGTAGTACCACACTCATAGGAAGTGCTATGAAAGTAGTTTTGCTTTACCATTGTATTATTATCATGATTCTTAATAACTGACTGAATTTCATCAACGTTATTGAACTTCATCAAATCTATTTCTTTATCCTTAAAATTGGATAAGTAGTCTTACTTCATAAAGTTGTGATGAGGATTGAAAAACATAAGTCATATCCAAACCTTGGCAACTTCATGACACATAGGAAGTGCTCGGGATACACGGGGAGTTTTCAGCCATTGGCTTTTGGGATTTCTGAGTTCTCTGGTAGAAGGTCTGTAATGAATTCTCTTGTAGCAGGACTCTCACTAATTTTTTAATTATCTCTGACTCTCTCTTCTCCACCTACATGTGGGAGGGATAATAAGTTGGAAAGAACCAAACAACTCTGCAAAGTACAAGCAGATGTGTATGGAAGAACCTCTCCGGTTGGAGCAGCTTCTAAAACGGTAGATATGTCTATCTTTATCCTGTTTCACTGATTTCAAATACTCTGGCCCTGCCACCTTGTAAAAACACAGTATTTGTAATTACAGTTGAAAAAGGTAGAGTAGCAATATTCAAATTATGATGACACTGTGGGTAAATATCAGTCCTGTTAAAGATTGGATAGTCCTTACTTCATATCTCTGAAATGTGTCTTTCATGAGATTTTGTGCCAACATTTCTATAATGGGCATAATTTATAGTAAAATGTGACATTGCCATAGAGAAATAACCCCCCACATCTCCGTCTTGTAGAATATTATAGCTCCAGTGTCACGTCCTTTGTTGTAGACCAGAAAGGTAGTATAGTTCGTTTTTAAAATGAACTACTGTTAGCCAGGATCCAGAAACATAGACAAAACCGCCTATATTATTTGGACTTAACTATGTTTTCCAACCCATATGGTATGCGAGATGGACCACAAAGAATAGATTATATATGTTTTTTAGTCTCCAAATTCTCCCACCCCTCCTCCCTGGCTCATATGACAAAGGTCCTTGAAATTAGGGACATGACACTCTTATCCTCTTGGTCCCCTCACCCAAATCCCTCAGATTCTTCTCAGTCTCCTAACGCATGTCCTGTGTGTCATCATGCTCTGTCTCCACCACAAACAGCATATCCAGTCCCTGCTTTTGCAGTCTGATTTTTGGTGTCGGCTATGCCTAAGAAAAACACCAGAGAGAAAGGAAGAAGGACAAAAAGATCATCATGCCACATTTTTAAAAATATTCAGTTAACCTTGATTTTCTTTGTGAATAAACAAATGACTTAAATGAAATTAGCAACTTTTTCTTCATGACAAGAAAAATTGGGTCTTGATTGTTCCAGGTAAAAATTCTATTACTTGTTCTTAATCTTTTGCTAGTTTTATTTATTTGTTCAAACATCATTCTTAAAGTTTCATATTCTCTTATTTCACCTGATTAGAAATTAGGTGTGTCATTTCTCCTGTAGGGCTGGAGAGCATTATGCTAAGTGAAATAAGCCAGGTGGTGAAAGACAAATACCATATGATTTCATCTATAAGTGGAACCTAATCAACAAAACAAAAAGCAAGGAAAATACAACCAGAGACATTGAAATAAAGAACAAACTGACAGTAACCAGAGGAGGGGAGGGTGGTAACAGGGGAAAGAAGAGGAAGGGTTGTCGAGGAACATGTACAAAGGGCCCATGCACAAAGCCAAAGAGGGGAAGGATTGAGGGTGGGAGGTGAGCGTGGCTGGGGAATGTGGTGGCAGGAAATGAAGACAACTATACTTGAACAACGTTTTTTTAAAAAAGAGGAAAAAATCTGTATTACATAATATTTTAAAAAATCTGGTTTGACATCTTGAATTAAAGATATTTTTTCAATCTACCTGTGGGCTATTTTCAAAATAAATCTACTTCACAATGACAACAAAACTGACTAGAATTGTGCAAACTGACTAGAAATCTTACTATATGCATCGAACCTAATATAGATTACTGAGAAACTTCAAATACAAGTACTAAGGGAAACAGTGGTCCAACTACAGAAATTGAGAAAAAAGGAATAAGATTTTGAGTTCAAAGGAAAACTCATTTTTTAGAAAGGCTAAATTTGAAGTGATGACAGAGTATCTAAGGATAGGATAATTACAGATGCGATTACTGTACAAGAAAAATATCAAAGTTGTAAATGAATACTTGGGAGTCGTAAAATTGTAATTGCCCCAATTCTGAAAAGACTCTTCATAGTAGACTACCAAGTTGCACTTCAGATACATTACTCTCAGTAATTTTTATAATGTTTACCAACCTGAGGTGAGTGTCAGAGACATTCTCTCATTTGATTAGGTTTTGGCACACCACAGGTTCAAAGAAGTGCAAAGAGGAGTCAGACAATGAATGCTCCTGCATCTGTGGGTCCAAGACTAGCTCCCAGTTTGTCAGTCTCTGAAAATCTGCACATCTAGTACAAAACCATGCACTGGTGGTCCAGGTGGAATTCAGTCATATATCATAGACCTCAGAAGTTCATCATGTTCACACGGGCTCTACAAGGCTCTTTAATTTGCTTTTCTATGTGTCACTTTCTCTTTAGTTTGCTATACAAAGTAGTTCACCATTGACCAGATACCACTTTACGTCCAATGGATGATTACACTTCACAGCTAACTCAACTGACTTTTATATACAGTTTAGACAAAACTCAGGGATGCTTCTAGACCCAAGATATTGGTAAATGCAAGATTATTTTTGGTCACCAAGAACTTTTCAAGGAGGAATAAACATGTAACTCAAATTCAAAGCTAGTGCTCAGACCAAAGGTAGAAAAAAAACATTAAAAGAAATAGGAAAAAAGCTGCCATTATATTGAAGTGCATTAGTTCTCTATTTTGACTTGATTCCCCCTTTTTATATCAAGAATACAACAAATCATATTTTATATTATGTATTTTCAAAAACATATTTCTGAGTTTTCACATTTGAAGAAAAAACCCACAACTATAAAAAAATACATCCTCTTTTTAAAAGATATCAGGATCCTTAAATTAATATTCTCACTCAAAAGAACTGGGCAAAATGACCCTCAATGACAAATTGCATAATTTTAACAAGCTTAAAATATTCCAGGCCCTTTGTTGTAAATTATTTTAATAAAGTCTTAAGTTATTTATATATTAATACATAATATATACATAAATATGCATTATTTTATGGGCATATCTTTTCCTCTATGGTATAACATGGCCCAATTTGATGAAACTAATGCTTATTATGAAAATTAAGCTTTCCTTTGATTGTCATTCATTATTTTGGTTCAATGGTTCTCAAATCCTAATGTGACAAAAAAAAAAAAAGAGAGAGATTTCTAAATCTTTAAAAAGACTTATACAATGAGCCTGGACAAAAATTCAGGAATCTGAATTTTCCAAAACTACATCCAAGTAATTCTAAAGCATGAAATCTTCAGACAACTTTTGAGAAGCTCTTTTTATCAATTATTTTATTGTTGTTCAATTATAGTTGTCTGCATTTTCCCCACCACTCCCCCCCACCCTGTCTAAACCCATCTCCCTCCCTTGCTTCCACCCTCCCCTTGGTTTTGTCCATGTGTCCTTTATAGTAGTCCCTGAAAACCCTTCTCCCCACTGTCCTCTTTTCTGTCCCCTCCTCCTATTGTTAGATTTTCTTAATTTTAATAACTCTAGCTATATTTTCTTTTGGTTTTTTTCTTTTGTTGATTATGTTCCCATTAAAGGTGAAATCATATGGTATTTGTTCCTCACTGCCTGGCTTATTTCACTTAGCATAATGGTCTCCAGTTCCATCCATGTTGTTGCAAAGGGTATAAGCTCCTTCTTTCTCTCTGCTGAATAGAATTCCATTGGGTAAATGTACCATTGTTTTTTGATCCACTTATTTGCTGATGGGCACTTAGGTTGCTTCCGGTACTTGGCTATCATAAATTGTGCTGCTATGAACATTGGGGTGCATAGGTTCTTTTGAATTGGTTTTTCAGGGCTTGTAGGGTATAATCTCAGCAGTGGAATTGCTGAGTCAAAAGGCAGATCCATTTTTAGTTTTCTGAGGAAATTCCATACTGTTCCCACAGTGGCTGCACCAGTCTGCAATCCCACCAACAGGGTACTAGAGTTCCCTTTTCTCCATAACCTCTCTAACACTTGTTTGTTGATTTATTTATGTTGGCCATTCTGACCTGCATGAGGTGGTATCTCATTGTGGTTTTAATTTGCATCTCTCTGATGGCTAGTGATGCTGAACATCCCTTCATGTGTCTCTGGGCCCTCTGTATGTCCTCCTTGGAGAAGTGTCTGTTCCAGTCCTTCACCCATTTTTTAACTGGGTTGTTTGTCTTCCTAGAGTGGAGTCATGTGAGTTCTTTATATATTTTGGAGATCAAACCCTCATCTGAGGTATCATTGGCAAATATGTTTTCTCATAAAGTTGGTTCTCTTTTCATTTTAATGCTGTTTTCTTTAGCCATGCAGAAGCATTTCAATTGGATGAGGTCCCATTTGTTTATTCTTTCCTTTATGTCCTTGCTTTAGGGGACATATCTGTGAAGATGTTGCTGCATGGAATGTCTGAGATTTTCTTGCCAATGTTTTCCTCTAGGACTTTCATGGTGTTATGACTTATATTTAAATCTTTTATCCACCTTGAATTTATTTTTGTGCATGGTGTAAGTTGGTGCTCGAGTTTCATTTTTTTGCATGTAGCTGTCCAGATCTCCCAACACCATTTGTTGAAGAGGCTATTTTTGCTCCATTTTATGTTGCTTCCCCCTTTGTCAAATATTAATTGACTGTAGAGACGGGTTTATTTCTGGTCTCCCTGTTCCATTCCATTGGTCTATGTGCCTGTTTTTATGCCAATACCAGGCTGTTTTGCTTACAGTGGCCTTGTAATACAGTTTGATATCAGGTATTGTGATCCCTCCTGCTTTGTTCTTTCTCAAAATTGCAGCAGCTATTTTTTAAATGGCTCCAGAGGCCTTTAAAAACCAGAGTGAATGATATAATACCATGGTATTACTCCTATTAAGGACTACTCTGAGCCATTCTTTAGAATTAGTCAAAGAATGTCTTCATAAATGTAAACAAATTTTATAAAAGTTGTATACACATCCTTACACTAATCTCAAAGAGTTTTAATTTGGGGACTCCTTGTACTTTTGTAAGTTTTATATTAATAATACTCAGGAAGAAATAATTTATGTGGTAGAGTTCTTAAGTTCTAGTATGAGAGTACACATTGAACAGTATTCTGTTATGAACAATGAAGATACAATATAATACCAAACAAAACAGAACAGAATTGCCAATGCTGCCTGTCAAAAGATATTAAACATTATTTAAGAGGTGCAATTCTTTGAGAAAGGCTGAATCAGGTGGGCAATATTGAGCTGCAGAGAATAAGAGCAATGAGTCATGAAATAGTACTTGGAAATAGTAAAACACTAAGTATTAATAGTAAAAGACCTCTCTTCTTCCCATATTCTTTCATATAACTCTCATCTCTGTAAAAATGTATTCTTTACAGAAAACTTTATAATGTACTGATTAAAGAGGTGCTCTGGGCCTTCTTTGGTACTGGAAACTGATCTATAAAAAATAAGCCATCTGCCTTAAATGAATATTTAGAAACTAATTTTAAAAACTCATGACAAACAAAATTTTTTATGTCAGAATAGCTTTATGTTGGAAGCCATTTGTCCTGGACACTTATTCCAAGCAAGGATGACAAAAGTCTTAAACAGATTATATGTATTTTTACTGTGACCAAAATAAAACTATTGTTTAAATTAAATGCAAGAAAATACTGCATGACTCTAAATTACCAAGAAAATCAATTACCAATAAACTGACAGAATGTTTGTATTATAATTTGTACTTTAAATAATCAAATGTTCTTCCACAAGCAGCAGCTTATTTCCCCAAAAGGGTTGACATGGCATTTTGTCTTGTATTTGAAAGCTATCTTTTGCTGTTAATTTGCATTAAACAAACAACAAAAAGACAAGAAAATCAAAGGAAGTACCCCTGTATAGTCCTCCCACACATCTTGAGCTGTGTGAGCAAGCAGTTAAAACATGCAAATCCAGTTTGGAGGAAATTCGACATCTCTATTATAGATGAAAGGTAAACAAAGCAGATGAAGGATTAGTGCAATTCCAAATTTAAGATATTGCTCTCAGTGACTTATAATAAAGTGGTGTTGCATACGGTGGCATGTTTTAGATGACATTTCAATTGTACGAGCAATTTGCATTCCAGCTGACATTAAATAACGTTCTTTAGTATTATGAATTCCAGCAGCATCCTCATCTTCACAGCATAAAGATATGAACTATGAGGCACATCTTAATGAAGGAGTAAGTTTTCCTGTCAATCTGAAATGTGAGACAAGGCAGTACCAGGGCTAAACCTCCAGCAACATTATTGTGAGTTGCCCACTCCTGGCATAGTACAAATCTTCAACTAAGGCATTCTTCTTATTAAATAAAGATCTATCACTGAACACATGTATCTGTAATATCACTACAATCCAAAGAAAATTAAAAGACAGATTATGTCCAGGATATTACATGCACCACCACAGAGCACTGCTAGAATCTGGTATGGTCTTGTTGCTAAGATACCTGGCTAATGCCCCGGAAACGAGCCCCTCTTACTAATCTAGTGCAATCCATGCATGCTTCCACATATTTTGGCAGGAAAAAGTAGGAGTCCACTGACAATGGTTTGGGATCTTACTAGCCAGTGTTCCTGAATTTATACATTTTTTATCTCTTGCTGGTAAGCTTCAACAATCTTAGTGAAATAAGAAATGTAACACTCTGCTAATGGTATTTGGTTGCTTTATGCCATTTAAAACAAGTGAGATTACGTTTTATCCTTCTGCATAGTCAATAAAAGTTGCTTAAAAAGGTAATTATTTAAGTGCCTTTGGTTGCAAAATTGTGGTGCTCCCCAAAATGATTTCCCTTAATCTTTGTGATTTATATTGTTATATGCACATAGATGACTAACTGCATTTTCTCTATATATGTCTTTCTTCAAGGAGAATGCAATATACCAGTTTCCCTGAGTGCACACTGAATAAGAAATCAGTGCACTGAAATGAAATACTTCTATCAGGAATTACTTGCAAACCTATGATGCACAAAACTGGTTTGCAGTTCCAACATTTCCAAAGATTTGTGTTTTATTCATTCAAGAAACATCTATACATAGAGAAAAGATTAAATGCCAAATAAAAAGAAATACTTTGAGGCTTCCCCTGTAGAGAATGCAAATGTCCTTTCCACCTCCAGGTGTCTTTTTTTCATTTGAAACAATCTGTGTTTGTTAAAGAAAACTAAGCAAAGATTTCTACTAAAAAATCAAACTTTGTATATAAGTGTGCTCCTACTCTGTCGTGCAATCTGATCTCCAGAGCATCCATGATGGTAGTTCCATTGAGCTCCAGTTATGATAACAATAACTTCTGCAGATGTTCATAGCTGTCAAATATTATTCACTAAAATGTCAGAAGATGTGATAAAAAGTTAAACCAGAAAAATTATTCTAAAGTAATTGGTTCAAGCCAAGAAGGCAAAGAAAGGTCAAACATTAATCCCTATCCATAAACACTGAGTGAGCCATAGAGAAATCACAGCCATATTGATTTTTTACGAGGAAACAATTGTATACTGCATTGGTGGACACATAGATAAAGTGGATGTTTCTAAATGTACTGGTGTGCAAATTTATAGTTGCACATCAAAGGTGCTCAATGATTTAAACAAAGTTTTTCTTCAGATTTACTGGGTTTTTGAACTCAGATTTGCTTTCTTATCAATAAAAACTTTGCTCATCTTGGGAGATAACATATTATATCCTGATTGCATTAGGCTTACGTTATTCACACTCTTTCTGTTTTCCACTCCATGGATTCACAAGGTCATATAGAACGGTTATTTGACTGGAAACCATGGGGACTTCACAGATTGAGGATTCCATTTGCAATGTTATGACACTAGCTCATTATGGTATCTTGACTTTACGATGTCTAAAAGCAAATATTGCAGCTATCAATATGTACCAGAGACCATCTAGAAAATGTATATACATATTTAGTATTTTATTCATTTGCTTCCTATATTTTGAGCCCCTTGAGACATTGTTCCCATGAAAATTATTTCTAAATTACTGCCTAAGAGTAGCATGCAATGGTAACAATTATAAAATAGGAGATTGTTCATGACAAAGAAGAAATAAATCAATAACAGATGCAAGTATCTCAGAAACTGTTACTTCAACATAAATTGTCCCTGTAAGAAGGACAGAAAAATGTTTTTACAAACCTTTTACTTTTTTCAATTCTCACTGGAATCCCATGTCAGAAGAGAGAATGGCTGTTTGCTTAGAATAAAGTGTCTTAGCCACCTACATGGGCCTGACAGTAATGGCAAAGCATGGCGCCGATCAATATCTATCTTCTTCATTCCTGCAGTAATAACTTTCAATAGGAAAATCTATTTACTTTTACTTACCTTTATTTTATTTCATTTTGCTTTAAAGAAGTTCATTCCAGAGGGAGGGTTTACCCTGCAAACAGCCGTTAACAAACTGATGATTTAACTAAGGACTCTGGGCCAGGAAGGCGTTACCGTCACTGTACCTGTGTGTTGATGCTAAGGAGAAACATATTTTTTTTTTTTAGATTCTAAATTTGTTTATGGTCACTGAAAGCTTTGTAAGGCTCACAGCTGCTTATCTGGAACATATATCAACCAGGTCAGTCAGAAACAAGGGTCGCTCACATCCATAGTTAGGGCTTCTTGAATTCTTTACATTCCATTTGCTGAAGACATTATTATGTCACTATGCTGTATGATAAGGAAAATACCACTGGATGAATATTTAAAAAGGAAACCTCAAACTCTTCCTTGGAAAGACCTGTAGTTTCATGTATTGTATAAAGACCACACTTAAGAAAGGTCATCTGTGCTCTCTTCAGGTCTACGAGGAGAGTATATAAGTACTGAAATTGTTTCCAAGGTTTAAAACATTGTCTCTTCATATCTCTTCTGTCTCCCTGTCATCCTTATAACTGTTTAATAATTATGATAAATTTTTATTTCTATTGAGCTAGAATTGAATTAAAAGTTATGGCTTTTTGTTTTCTAAACATATTTGTTTTACAGATTATTTTTTTCAAGAGGATAAAAATTGACATTTGAAATATCAGACATTTAATAATGTTTAATGACAATTGTTATCAATGACTTCGCTCAGTAATTTTTATCCTAATAATTTTTTAGTTTTGAAACTGTAATTAAAAGCAACTGCATTGTAAATAGATACATTTATTGTAATTGTCTTTATGGAAGTCTGGAATTGACATCATGAAAAAAAATATTTTTATCAACATTTAGACAGCCAAGCATGTTTCCCTTAATTTCTCTATATCAAAAAATAAAAATAAATTTTTCACACACACATATATATACACAGTCATTTCAAACTAATTATGAACATTAGATAACCTTTTTATACTAGAAATAGTGTCTCAAAAACATTGCTATTAATATGAATAGCAACTTAAAGTTTTAAAATAACAGGAATGAACTAAATAGCAACCTGAGACTGCTAATTCTCATTGTGAGTTTTTAAATTAATAATTTGTAATTAATTTTAAACCAAAAGAAGTAGTAAAAACCCATTTCTGAATTCTAGGTTCATACATAAATCTCAGAACACTCACTGTGTATATTTGTTACTAAGAAAGGAGATCCCTGGTATTAAAGCCCTGTTTAAATCAACTGCAAGATGGGAAATAAATTAGAGGCAGTACTCTAGGCAGTACTCTCCTTAGAATTCTAAGAAAACATATATTAACACAATTGTAATATAGCAAGAGAATTAATTGCAAATAAAGTAAAATATACAGAATGAAGAATAAATTGCATTTCACTCCTAACATCTAAGCACTCATTACTAAGAGAATATCTTCAAAGAAAAGAATGCATGCATGCTTTACTCATTTTGTATTTGCACCAGACGTAGAGGATCACATTTTACATGACGGTGATCAGGCTGTCACTTTGACGAACTTCTCTGCCAGCGTTTTCATGTGTGTGCATGTGTACCAAGAAAATAATACACAAGAAAGCTTTGTATATTGTTGAAACACAAAGGACAGATATCCCATTTAAGAAGGGCCCCCAGTAAATCTAAAGAAAGCCATTGACAATTTTATTAAAAAAAATAGTTTCACTTGTTAAAAGGCACCAAGGGATTAGAAAAAAAAGAATCAGGTCTTAAAGGTTTTAGAAAGCTTTTTGTTGTTGTTCTCAGTGATAGTAATTTTTATTCATTGGTTTGTCCTTGCATCATATTTGTTATGGAACTTTGTCCACTATGTCATGTTCAATTTACTGACATGAAACTAGATATACTGTACCCCTCAAGAAGTAATTACATTTATTTTTTAATTACAATGTATAATAACTCCATAACAATATATATAATTAAGTATATGCACTTTTAAAAACTCTTTTCATAGGATTAGTTCTATAAGTAAGAGTAGATATTATTGAAAATATAAGCAAATATTAAGAAAAACATATAACATTTAAGATATAAGTTTAAATCTCAAATTTAAGGCAAATGTATGTTGTTACTTACCCTTCTAACTATACTCATTTTAATATTCCAATGAAAATTGAGTACCTGCTAATGCAATTGTGTTACCGATAAGTGTTCGATACACATTCACTGAAAAGTGAAAAAGAAAAGGCAACTGTGTACTTCACAGTTTCCATTCTGAGGCCTAAAAGAAAGCAAATATATTCCTCTCACCTGCTCACTTGTTTGCACAAAATTAGAACTCTTAAAATCTTGAATACTTTACATAATTACATGATTAAAAAGAAACAGTACCAATGTGTAAAATATGTTGCATTTCTGAGCTTTTTAAAATATTTCCTGTGAAGAATTGTAAACTTCAAATAGTAAGCGTGTACATACTCGATGGAGGCATGCCAGAGGAGGCAAGACAAAGAAACACACAGGCTACCACTTCAGCACAAACATTACAAAATGCAGATTCAGAAAATTACGTTTTATAGGCACACACTACATTATAATGTCCTGAATGTGGAATGATTATCATATAGAAAACTTCAAATTATTATTTTTTTCCTAAATGATATCAAATATAGCACTGTATTTTTTTAAATAGTCATTAAAAAGAAACATTCAGGGGATTCTAGAAAGCTATACCTATTACAAAGCTATGGAGCCCATAGAAGTAGCTCAATATTTGTTTCTGGTATATTTGCTACATGTATGTTCATATATATATTCATGTACACATAACTTATGTGTGTGCTTGCATATGTGTGTATGAACATTTGTGTATGTCTACCTGTCAGTGTGTATCACAATTAAACAACTAACTAGAGACACACGCAATCGCAGACTAACATCTATCCCACTTTATGTTACTCTACTGGATCATTCTATTGATTTTCTCCCTAGTTCTTTATTTTTTAAAAAAGTGACTATCTGCATGGTTTCATGCCCATTCTTTAGTTTCCAACAAAAGGCATGGCCACAATTAACCATTCTTGGCCAGAACCATAGGGTCAAAATCACAGGGTTGTGGAAACTGGAACCCGTGGGCACAAATGCAACTTGGCTTGCTGGGATCACACCAGGCCCCTCTACATTTAATGAGTTGGTCTACTTTTTTACTAGACAGATTTACCTCATCTCTATTTTAGAAACCTCTCAAGCTTTATACCTGAATTCCCTCAAATCTGGACCCTCAATGAAGAGAACTGGTTTATATACACACTCAAAGTTGTTCAATAGTTGATTAAAGCCTTGGCACTGCAAGAGTAATGGAGTTGCAACAATAGAATTGCTAATCTGTGTAAAGTAGTTGCATGCATATGCCTTATTTTATTTTGCATGATTTAGCCATAGTAGAGGCCTAAATATCATAGTTGTTGATGTTCCTTGAAATCACAATTATCCATCACTTAGTGCATTGGTTTGATTCAGATACATTTATAAAAATGTTGTGTCTATATGTATGTGTTTAATTAAATTCACTAGAATTGATGACTTTTTTTACACACACAGAAAAAATACAATTCTACCTCATTCAAAGTCATAGATAAAGACAATTTCAGAAATGTAACACTGCCAGCAAATGAAAGGGTAAATAGTACAAGAATAGCTACATTAGTCTTCCCTTCTCACATGCAGAAGCTCAAAAAATGCTGTTGGACACAGCACTTTATTCGAAGAGGTTTCACACATGCATTTTTAATCAGGATTATATTTCACAGAGATCTGTCACCGCTCACAAGTGCAGCCGGCCGGTCCTCCTTGAAATGTATCAGCTCTCAGTCTCAGCCCTGAACTAGTTTTTCTTTGTACAAATCTGGACTTGGTGATCCACAAGGCAGTATTTTTCTTAAAAGGAAAAAAATAATCCCTTAGAATTGCTTAGGACCCCACTGCACATTGTTTTTAGTTCAAATATACAATCGCTTTAACGTGGAACCGTCTTTTAAGTCATTCTCTCCGCCAAGCTAGCAGTCTAAACATTGGGCCGTAAGGTATTTGTTAAACCTGGAAGATCTAATAAGTGGTTATTTCACATTCAATTATTTACATAAAATTTTGTGTTGAATTAATCCTACATATTTCTTCTATTTTTATCTGTGTTATTACTCTATTTTCTTCTGTAATCATTAAAATGACAAACAAAATATAATTTAAAAATATCATATAGTCATTTTTCTCTCATGCATCTCAAATATTGGACGTATTGTATGAGAATACTATAAAAGGATGATTTTATTTTATAGAAATTTATAAATGTAGAGAACAACTCAAATGTGTATATACAACCCTAACAGCCTAAGCTAACAAATGGATGTAAAAGTTGGCAGAGAAATTAAAGGTCACAATTATTGAAATATATGTTTGTCTAAATTATACATTTTTTATTTTAAAAATCTATTTTAGAATGCCTACATTTAGAAACTTCAATTTATTTATAACAACAAAAATTCTTTCAAATATTCAGATTAATACAAAAACAGATTTTTTAAA